>SJXQ01001098.1:79307-105560 GCA_006408695.1 Aepyceros melampus
AAAAAAAAAAAAAATCTGGTTTTAAAGAAGAAACTTTTTTTTTTAATTTAGGAAATGAAAAGCTGTATTTTGAGGTTGAGAGGAAGGAACACATTGTATTTTTAGGTCAAGGGGGAGAAACGAAGGGAGGAGAACTGGAGGTAGAGACAGGGAGTCCAAGGGTGCCTGGGATTGGAGGGACACCTTCTGAGATAAGAAAGGAGGAAGGATATGTGTAAACATATATATTTCCAGATAAAGCCCTAAGAAATTGTATGATGACAAATGACTTTGTGGAATAGGAGGCCGAGTTTTCTTTTAGGGCAGAAAAAAGGGGAACTAATAGAGTCACAAGAGCTGAGGATGGGGGAGACAGCGCTGTGGGGAATGCCAAAGGACCCCCAGCAGACACATTCGGAGACACCTTGTGATTCCGAAGACCTAGCTGCTGTGAGATTGATTATTTTTCTTCTTCTTCTTTTGTCTCCAGCAGCATTTTGGCTACCCAGCCATCTGTGGTGAATGGTAGTTGATCCAAGTAGTGAGTTAGCAGGGGAGTTTTGCCAGAAAGGTAGAAATGGGAGTGGAGAGCAAGGAGTCCAAGGGTCTGGCTAGAAGGAGGCTGAACCGAGAAGGAACAGAGCCAGCCTCCCTGTGATGGGCCAGGTGAAAAAGGAAGAGACGTTCCCCTTGAGGTCAAAGAGCAGGTGTAGTGAGAAGGCAGGAAGCAGCGGGAGAGATTGTGATCAGAAGGTAGGATGTTGGAGTGTGAAATTTCAGATGCGGAGCAGTGTTGGCTGTAACTGTTGGTGTTGAGGAGAAGGTTGTTTGAGGAGAGGAGCTCAGGAAACGGAAACTAGGATTGCTGGAAATGTTGAGGATGATGTTGGGGCCTGAGATGGAAAGAAAAACTGTGAGCCGGATGTCTGCCTATCCTGAGAAGTAGCTGGGGGAGGTATTCTTATCTACATTTAAAAAACAGTTACAGGTGATCAAACTAAGGCCCGGAGAAGTCAAGTGACTTGCTCACAGTCATGCAGCTTTTTGTGGGGTGTTACCATGGCAGTATGGTTTAGGGTGCTTGGCAGGATTTTTCTCAGGCAGCACCTTAGGGAGTCACAACCATCCAGGGACTCTGGTCTGCCTCATTTCAGGGCTCAGTGACAGACGGATGTTCTCAGCACATCCAGAGATGTCTTCTCTTTTGTAGACTTGCTAACTGGTAAATAAAGTGGAATACTGGTTTCGAAGCATTTGATAGAAGGCACCCCTTCCCATTGGTTGGAATGCTCAGTATTGTTCCAAGGACCCTTACTTGCTTTGGAGACGTCTCTCAGAAGTTGATTGCTCAGCCTGGGCTCTAACCAAGGAAAGAAATATGATTTGAGTGGGGATTAGCCCACTTTCATTGAGAGGATACAACTTCTAAGGGTTGGGCTTACACTCTCCCAGGCCAGAGTCTCTGCCCCTTGAAAGTGCAAGAGAAATACCGACCACTTAATTATTCTCTTATTTTCTTTGCATATCTTCCACATTAACTTTTTGACCATATTTAGGCTAGCATCTAGTTAGTCCTACTTTCTGGGGATCCTAAGAGATAGTCTTTACCCATCATATGTGGAGTTCCCCTGTTCCCTCTGAAGGAGACATAATTATCATGAGCATAACTGGTTCCAGATTTCTTTTGAATTAATAACTTACGAGAGTCCCTTGGACAGCAAGGAAATCAAACCAGTCAGTCCTAAAGGAAATCTGCCCTGAATATTCATTGGAAGGATTGATACTGAAATTCCATTATTTTGGCCACCTGATACAAAGAGCTGACTCATTGGAAAAATGTTTTATGTGCATTAACTCATTTAATTATTACATCAACTCACTGAGGTAAGCACTATTACAAATACATTTCCCAGATGAGAAGTAATGTGCCCAGAGGCTGCACTCTTTTTTTTTTATTGGAAATCCTTTTTTATTTTTTTAAATTAATTTTTATTTTTTTAGTTTGTTTTGCTTTACAATACTGTATTCGTTTTGCTACACATTGACATGAATCAGCCACGAGTGTCATGAACTCCCAATCCCGACCCCCACCTCCCCACTACCGCCCCACACCCTCTCTCTGGATTATCCCCGTGCATCAGTCCGAACCATCCTACATCCTGCATCAAACCTGGACTGGCGATTCATTTCACTTATGATATCACACATGTTACACTGCCACTCTGCCAACCCACTCTTGACCAGTAAGCTCTTCTGCTTCAAAAGCATGATGGAGGAACCTCATCACTTGCTTTGAGCAGACTGGATAAGGCTTCACCAAGCCTTGTAAATATTAAAACAGTCTGTTCACATGGCAAATCTGGATATATCAATGCGTGGTTTATAAGTGAAAATTTGTAAAGGGCACATTAGGATAAGCTACTTCTTTATACTTTGTCTCAAAACCAAGGTTCTATATGTTTTATCTTTCCTTGGTCGAATAAGCCACTAAAACAAAAAGGCCCTAAATCAAAGTTCACAAAAGTTGTAACTTTCCCTCTTTAGAGTTCGATCATTAGAACTTGCAGCAAAAAGAGACTCTTGGAGGTTGTAGAAAGTGTGCCCTTTATCGGGTTGTACAATCCTTTTCAGAGTCTCGGGTGACTGCCGGATGGACCTGGCTGGGAGCAGCATGTCAGGAGCTCGCGTCCCTCTGTTTCAGGTCTCTCAGGCGGCTGCAGAGCTTCAGCAGTACTGCATGCAGAATGCCTGTAAGGACGCCCTGCTGGTGGGTGTTCCAGCTGGAAGCAATCCCTTTCGCGAGCCCAGATCCTGCGCTTTACTCTGAAGACTGGTGAGTAATGACACCCCAGGCCATCTTGGGGCCATGAGATTATCCTGGGGCTTCCCAAAGGACTTGGGCAACTGAGTTTTGCATTTCTACTGTTCTTGAGGGAATTAAAATAAATCCAAGCGAAATGTACAACTTTACCTGAAGGGTGACTCTAATCTGCCTGCTTGTGAAATATATCTAATTAGGAGAGCCTCAGTCCTCTTGTACTAACTCAGCAGATGATAATATCCTTATGTACTTGAGCTTTTGAACTGCTTGGCCAATAGTAATTTCTTGTCCTTAATACTGTCTTCTCTGTCCTTACACCATCCTGGAGTTGTGATGTTACTTGGTGCTGTCAAATGACTCGTTACTCTTGGGATTAAGGACTCTGCAGAGGAGACTTGCTCCTGCCACCAGCTATGACTTATTTCCTAAGGGTTTCAGAATTATTTCTGTGTATTAACGGAGGAACAAATGTAGTAACTGGGGAAAATGTAAGTAGGGTTGAAAGAGCCTTAAAAATGTATTCTTGACATGAAAACACCTCTTTAAAGAGTAGCCTACATTTCCTGGGTTCTAATGTGCTATATTGGAATTTCAGCTTTAGCATCAGTCCTTCCAAAGAACAGCCAGGACTGATCTCCTTTAGGATGGACTGGTTGGATCTCTTTGCAGTCCAAGGGACTCTCAAGAGTCTTCTCCAACACCACAGTTCAAAAGCATCAATTCTTCAGCGCTCAGCTATCTTCATAGTCCAACTCTCACATCCATACATGACTACTGGAAAAACCATAGCCTTGAGTAGACGGACCTTTGTTGGCAAAGTAATGTCTCTGCTTTTGAATATGCTATCTAGGTTGGTCATAACTTTCCTTCCAGGGTGTAAGCGTCTTTTAATTTCATGGCTGCAATCACCATCTTCAGTGATTTTGGAGCCCCCAAAATGAAGTCTGACACTGTTTCCCCATCTATTTCCCATGAAGTGATGGGACCAGATGCCATGATCTTCGTTCTCTGAATGTTGAGCTTTAAGCCAACTTTTTCACTCTCCTCTTTCACTTTCATCAAGAGGCTTTTTAGTTCCTCTTCACTTTCTGCCATAAGGGTGGTGTCATCTGCATATCTGAGGTTATTGATATATCTCCCAGCAATCTTGATTCCAGCTTGTGCTTCTTGTAGCCCAGAGTTTCTCATGATGTACTCTGCATAGAAGTTAAATAAGCAGGGTGACAATATACAGCCTTGACGTACTCCTTTTCCTATTTGGAACCAGTCTGGTGTTCCATGCCCAGTTCTAACTGTTGCTTCCTGACCTGCATACAGATTTCTCAAGAGGCAGGTCAGGTGGTCTGGTATTCCCATCTCTTTCAGAATTTTCCACAGTTTATTGTGATCCACACAGTCAAAGGCTTTGGCATAGTCAAGCAGAAATAGATGTTTTTCTGGAACTCTCTTGCTTTTTCCATGATCCAGCAGATGTTGGCAATTTGATCTCTGGTTCCTCTGTCTTTTCTAAATCCAGCTTGAATACCTGGAAGTTCACGGTTCACATATTGCTGAAGCCTGGCTTGGAGAATTTTGAGCATTACTTTGCTAGCGTGTGAGATGAGAGCAATTGTGTGGTAGTTTGAGCATTCTTTGGCATTGCCTTTCTTTGAAACTGGAATGAAAACTGACCTTTTCCAGTGCTGTGGACACTGCTGAGTTTTCCAAATGTGCTGACATATTGAGTGCAGCACTTTCACAGCATCATCTTCCAGAATTTGAAACAGCTCAACTGGAATTCCATCACCTCCACTAGCTTTGTTCGTAGTGATGCTTTCTAAGGCCCAGTTGACTTCACATTCCAGAATGTCTGGCTCTAGGTGAGTGATCACATCATCGTGATTATCTTGGTCATGAAGCTCTCTTTTGTACAGTTCTTCCGTGTATTCTCGCCACCTCTTCTTAATATCTTCTGCTTCTGTCAGGTCCAGACCATTTCTGTCCTTTATCGTGCCCATCTTTGGGCACGTGTTCCCATCAAGGGAACACGAAATGTTCCCTTGGTATCTCTAATTTTCTTGAAGAGATCTGTAGTCTTTCCCATTCTGTTGTTTTCCTCTATTTCTTTGCATTGATCGCTGAGGAAGGCTGAAACTCCAGTACTTTGGCCACCTCATGCGAAGAGTTGACTCATTGGAAAAGACTCTGATGCTGGGAGGGATTGGGGGCAGGAGGAGAAGGGGACGACAGAGGATGAGATGGCTGGATGGCATCACCAACTCGATGGACATGAGTTTGAGTGAACTCCAGGAGATGGTGATGGACAGGGAGGCCTGGCGTGCTGCAATTAATGGGGTCACGAAGACTCAGACATGACTGTGCGAGTGAACTGAACTGAATGTGTTGTATGGGGTCTCAATTCATATTTTCACTTTTTTTTTAAGAGGTCAGGGCATAAATTATTATTATTCTTTTGCGGCCAGTATATTTCAAGTTATATATTCTCAGGAGTGTTTGTGGGTTCTCCAGGTGGCGCAGTGGTAAAGAATCCGTCTGCCAGTGCAGGAGATGCAGTTTCGATCCCTGATCTGGGAAGACCCCCTGGAGCAGGAAATGGCAATCGCTCCAGTATTCTTGCCTGGAAAATTCCGTGAACAGACAGAGGAGCCTGGCAGGCTACAGTCCATGGACTCGCAAAGAGTCAGACACAACTGAGTGACTGAGCACACACACACACACACACACAAGGGGTGTTTATACAGGAAGGAATCATCTTAGATCTTTTTTCATATACTTGAAAAGGAAATTATTCATGTTAACAAGAAGGAAGTAATAATACTATTAGGTGCTATTGTATCTTTTAATGGAAAATGTCTATGTTTATGATATTAAAATAATAGTCTTGTGTTGGCATAGCATTTGTCTTTTTACAAAGCACTTTCATGGGTGTTACTCGAGTATTTCAGTGGTGTGGTTTGGATTTTTTGACATTAACCTGTTACTTTCTACTTTGATAACCCTAAAGTGACCTATAAAATAATGACTAGTTAATTTTATGTATAAACCTTACTAAGTGAAAACCTACCAAATTTTCTTTACAGTAGAGAAGAAGTTCGCTGAAGAATGCTTTCAAGCACAAACTGATGAATGACTGCCTCAAATTTCAAGAAAACACTTCTCTAACCACATGACTTCTAGATGTTTCACAGGACCTTTCCTGTGACCTGGTCCTTTAGCCAACATTCTACAGAAAGTTGATGTTTCTACTCAAATAAGGAAACTGGGTGAAGGTGTAGATTTTAAATAATAATGGCCTGATTTTTTGCTGAAGTGCTTTATACTTAAACAAAAACCTTACCGCCAAATATACCAAGATACACTTCTTTCATTAAGTGAATTACTAGCGTTTCTTTGCCTGGAATGTTATGTATGTTTTATTTACTAGATGTTTACATTTTGGGAAGGAAAACAGTAGTCTTTGTTAAAAAATTGAATATTTGTTATTTGCTGTTCCCAACCAAGATCTTTATATCATAACAAAATTTGTTCTTTTCTCATGAATTTATAATTTGTAAATGAAGACAGGCAAGTATAAAATTGGGGGAAGAATGGGCTTTGTTAATCAAATGATGTCTTGATTTTTCTAAATGAGGAGATTGTTTTATTTTCAACACTAAGCATGGGATCTGTTTCTTAGCAACCTTATTTGAAAAGATGAATGTTGTTTTCTGTATAAGACTGCCCCATCCTGTATATGAAGCAGATTTGATCTTCGTCTTCTTAAGTTCTGTACTTTATAGAGGTGGTTTTACTTAAAAAAAAAAACAAAACTAAATTATTTCATACTTAAATGTGATCTACAGAGCATTGCAAATGATTTTTTAAAAGTAATGTGAAAATATGACAACCTAAATGAATTTTTAACATCACAGGTGTATTATTTTGATGATGTGCCTTTGATTTAATTTGGGACACTTAAAAGAATACTTTATTTGTGTTTGTTTTAATCTTTTCAGAACTTGGAAATAAAATTTCTGCTTAATTTCTACTAATGACAGCAACATTTTATGTCTGATTTTGTTTTAAGGCTTCATAGATTTTCTTTGGGTGACTGAGTGCTGAAAGTGGGAAGTGAAATTTTTGTTTACAAGTCCTTGTAGAATTTTGTGAAAATTAGGTAAATATGCAGAAATATCTCAATTACTGTCAACATTTGCTCTTTGAGATAGCTGTGTATTCTTGTTGTTCACTCTCTAAGTCGTATCCAACTCTGGAACCCCATGGCCTAGCTTCCCTGTCCTTCACTATCTCCTAAGTTTGCTCAGATTCATGTCCATTGAGTCAGTGATGCCATCCAACCATCTCATCCTCTGTCGCCCCCTTCTCCTCCTGCCTTCAGTCTTTCCCAGCATCAGGGTCTTTGCCAATGAGTTGGCTCTTCGAATCAGGTGGCTCAAGTATTGGAGCTTCAGCTTCAGCATCAGTCCTTCCAGTGAATATTCAACATTGATTTCCTTTAGGATTGACTGGTTTAATCTCCTTGCTGTCCAAGGGACTTTCAAGAGTCTTCTCCAGCACCACAATTCAAAGGCATCAATTTTTCAATGCTTAGCCTTCTTTATGGTCCAGCTCTCACATGCATCCTGGAAAAACCATAGCTTTGACTATATGGACCTTTGTCGGCAAAGTGGTGTCTTTGCTTTTTAATACACTGTCTGCTGCTGCTGCTAAGTTGCTTCAGTCGTTTCCGACTCTGTGCGACCGCATAGATGGCAGCGCATCAGGCTCCTCCGTCCCTGGGATTCTCCAGGCAAGAATACTGGAGTGGGTTGCCATTTCCCTCTCCAAAGCATGAAAGTGAAAAGTGAAAGTGAAGTTGCTCAGTCGTGCCTGACTCTTAGCGACCCCATGGACTGCAGCCTACCAGGCTCCTCCGTCCATGGGATTTTCCAGGCAAGAGTACTGGAGTGGGATGCCATTGCCTTCTCCGTATGCACTGTCTAGCTATGGATAAATCCGTAGATAAATGGGAATATCTTTGAACATAAGTAGTGTTACAGTAGAGAATGTAAAAGTCATTAGTTGGAACTCCTTTAACTTCCAGCCACTAAACTTCCAAATCTAAGTGATCTAAATCCCTTCCATGGGATCAAATTTCGGATGTCCCTTTTCTAACCCATTTATTCATTCTGTTTATCTGTTCATCTTCTCTGAAGTGTCATATTATCAATTGTCCTTTCTGTCCTTTATCTTCATCTTCTCTGTTGGATTCTTTTTATTAGCATTCAGACATTTTCTATTCTCCATCTTAACAACAATAAGCATTTAGAAAAGTCTCCATTAAAAAACACATTTTCAGTTATAAAAGATGAGTAAGCCTTAGAGATCTACTGTTCAGCGCAGTGCCTGTAGTTAAGAGTGCTGTACTATTTACGTTAAAATTTGCTAAGAGGGTAAATTTTATGTTAATTGTTCTTATCACAAAAATAATAAGGCAGGAAGAAACTTTTGGAAGTGATGGGTAAGTTTATGGCATAGATTGTGTTGTGGTTTCATAGGTATATACTTATCTCCAAACTCATTAAGTTGTATACATTAATTATGTACAACTTTTGATGTATCAGGGGAAAAAAAAAAACCTCTTGATTTCACTTTCCCTTTTGCAAAAACTTGGTAAGATAGTACAAAAAAAATATAGACATCTCACATATGAATATAGTTTTGTCTTAAATATAAGCAAATCAAGTTCAGTAGTTTATCAAGAGAGAAGATACAAGCTGACAAAGCTGGTTCAACATAAGCAAAGCATTGTTATTCTTTACATGAAGGGTTTAAAGAAGAGAATTTATGCCAGCAAGTCATTTGATAAAATTCAGTAGTTCTGAATAAAAACAAAGTGAATTCATGAAATGAGAAAGAAATTAAAGATGATAAAGGCAGTTTATTAAAACCAACAGTTAATTTCATATTACACGGTGAAATGTGGGAGCATTCAGTATATTAGAAACAATCAAGATACTTTTTTTTATCACCACTATTAGCATTACTTTGGAAGTCTTAGCTAATGCAATAAGATAAAAAAATGAAATGGTGTAAACATTTAAGAAGTAATATCTGTATTTATGGGTTATATAATTTTACACTTTGAAAACTCAAAGAGTTTAGTAAAAAGAATACTTGAATTTGTAATACAGTTTAGGAGGGTGGCTAAATATAACTATAAAAATAAAAAGTATTTTCTACACAGACAATAGTTAAAAATGGAAATGGACACATCTTGGTAAACCAACTATAATTTTAAAAGTAGAAATGGAAACTGTATCCCATTTCTACTTTAATGACAAAGCTATAAAAAATACCAAGAATACATTTAACAAAAGTGCAAGAATCAAAGAAAAATTTTACCAATGTTAATAGAACAGAATCTAAAATTTCAGGATTATAGGATGATGTCATTAAAATGCAATCTTACTAAAATTTATGTAGATTTATTGGAATTCCTTTTCTATTTTTTAAGGGAAGCTAGTTAAAATAACTGAAAGTTTATATGGAAAATCAAGTGTCCAAGAACAGCTTTTAAAACTGTGTGTGTGAGTGTGTATAAAACATGGTAGGGTAAAACTTGCCTTACCAGGTACTAACTTACTTTGAAACTGCTGAATCAAAACGATATGACTGAAAAAAAACAAATTCAAAATAAACAATATTATTGTGGTCCTAGGAATAGACAAATAGATGATTGAATTGATCATAATAGTACAGAAGTAGGCCTGATTTCTTTTTTCCTATTCAAGGGAAACAAATGGTGTTGGCATTACTGGCTATCCATTCAGAAGGAAATAAAATTGGGCCTGTATTATACTCTGTAAAAAAATTCCACATAGGTTAAAGAAAGGTGATACAAAGGCATCAGAAGAAAAGTTAGAATAGTAGTGTAACTTCAGGGTAAAAGAGGGCTTCCTAAAAAAAGCAGGAAACCCAGAAATCAAAAAAGAAAAGAGATGTACACTTGATCAAATTAAATGTTAACAGTTTAAATAAATAAGTGATTTAAATAGATAAGTATGAAATTTAAAATTCTTGTACAGTAAAAACAATAAACCAAATAAAAAAGCAAAAGCAGGAGACATGTTTTTTTCAGCTTTCATTTTGGATTGCTACAGTTTGCACTCCCCATCCCCACCAACCCAGGCTACTCCCACTTATTATAATTGTTGGATTGTTTGCTTTAGGGCAGGCTTATTTGGGAGAAAAACCAGACTCTTACTGTGAGAGGCAAAGAGTGGGACACCCTGGTGTTTATGTCCAGTTGTATACTGAGTCTCAGTGACAAGGGAAGGAGTATCACCTCCCCCTACAATTGCAAGGGGCAGCTGATGTTCTGATGAGTCTGACAAAGTTTGGGCTGGGCCTAGGAACTTGAGGGTAAAGCCAGTCAAAGGTCCTCAGAAGACCAGTCATAGATCTAAGTTTGGGCAAGTAACTCCCCTTCAAACATAAAAAAACCTAACGGGGAAATGCTCTGAGAGAAAGAATGGAAGTTTCCATGGCAAGAAACTGGGAAGTTGGGACTATTCTAAATAACTTCATGTGATGTGGTGTTTGGGAGAGGATCTTGGAGGCTGGACTGACACTTGTAAGCCCCTAATGGCCTTTCCAGACCCTTCAGGCTTCTGTGGACCAACCCAACTGCTTCAGTCGGTGCTGAAGCAGAGCTCATTTGCTTTAAAGCTCATTTGCTTTATTCTCCTAGGGTGCCAACATAAGACCTGCCTGTCAATAATACCTCTGATAATGGGCTTCCCAGGTGGTGCAGTGGTGAAGAATCCACCTGCTAATGCTGGAGACTCAGGTTAGATCCCTGGGTCAGGAAGATTCCCGGAAGGAGGAAATGGCTCCCTGCTGCAGTATTCTTGCCTCTGATGGGCAGCAGCACAAGAGGCTGCTCCCGGCCCAGGCAGAGTGAATGTGTCCTTAAACACCAAGCATCACTGAGAAGTGCAGGCAGAAGGGCTCAGGTGCTTTCACTGCATTTGGTGATGAGGCAGAGGGGTGTGTGTTGATAGCCTGGCTTAAGCTTGCCTCAGTCTAGGGCGCTGAAGAAACTCCTTTCCTCTGCAAGCTGATTAAAGATGGGATCAAGGAGATCTGCAAGCTGGGAAGGCAGCCTTACCTTGGTTTAGGAGCAAACCTGCTGAAACTTTAAGAAAGTACAATAGAAATTCTAATAAAATTTCCAGAAATAGTTTCTCTTTGAAGTCTCCACCCCCACATACTCAAGCAAAACCAAACATCCTATATATAAATAAAAGTGTAGTAAAAGAGTAAGAGTTGATGTAAAGTCGAGCCTGTTTCCAAAAGGAGGATGTGTATCAAACACTGAGAAATCCACCTGCTGGATTGTGAGGTGATGTCTGAATGTCCATTGGATCTCAGAGGGTAGAAATCAGTTTTGGTAGTAACAAGATGACCATTTCAGAAACCAGGAGAGAGACAAGAAGAATGTGCCTATGGTCTTCAACCATTTTTGCTAAAATAATGTTCAAAATCCATGTACCTCCATTTTGCTGGTGGTGCTGGCTTAGTCACTAAGTCATGTCCAACTCTTGGTGACCCCATAGACTGTAGCCTGCCAGGCTCTTCTATCCATAGGATTTCCCAGGCAAGAAAACTGGAGTGGCTTACCCCGTTTCCTTCTCCAGAGGATCTACTCGACCTAGGGATCGAACCTACATTGCTTGTATAGCTGGTGGATGCTTTACCACTGAGCCACCAGAGATTCCCATACCTCCGTTTTAGAGACATATAAAAGTTTCATTATAACTCTGAGTAGTCGCAAAGAGTCAGACACAACTGAGCGACTTCACCTTCACCACCAGCTGCAAAGAATAAAATTTTATTAGAAATATTGACATTTTAAAATAAAACATCTTTCTTTTAAATGTATTCAATGGAATATAATTACTACAGGAATTAGAAACCTACAATCATCCATTTAAAAATATACCAACTATCCTCTCCAATCATACAGGAAAGCATTCTGTCTCCCATATAGTGACACTTGATATGAATTCTCAAAAATTTTGCTGATCTGATAGGTGAAAAAATAGTAACATTGTTTTAATATGCATTTGCCTGATAAATAATGAAGCTACATATGGTTTCAAATATGTTCCCGGCTATTTTTGTTTCTCCCGTGAAATATATATATTCAAATTTTGCACAATTTTCTATTATGTTGTCTTTTGCTTATCAGTTTGTACGAATTCGTTGTATATTAGAAATGTAAGCCTTTTGCTATCATGTGGGTAGCAAATGTTTTCTCTTGGTGATTTGTTTGAATATTTCATTTGTGATGACAACATTTTGATTGGAAGTTCTCTAACTGCAATTTTGCCCTAGGTTTTAAGTTGGTGGTGGAGGATGGACTGTGGTGATCTTCACTTTCGAACTCAGAGGGTCAGATTGAGATGGAAGCTCCTTTTAAAAGACTTGCTGGAGGCAGCGTGCCTTTGAGGAGACAGCAAAATAACCCTTTGATTATACATCCAGTAAGGTTTTATGCCTCTCTTTAAAAAAAGGTTTCAAGATACTTAGGTGAACTGGGGAGATACTTGGATCTTATAACAATATTTTGCTAATTAGAATACTTACAAAGATAAACTATACAGTAGAATATATATGATGAAAATTTAATATAGGAACATCAAGAGCATCTAAGAACAATTGCATTTTCTTTGATATATGATCAAATCTAAATAATTTTATTACTGGTTTATCATTAAAAAAAAAACAACAATGAAATGTGGCATGCAGTACTAGTCTTTCTTTCAAAAAAATCTCAGACGAGTTTGTCCGTCAAGTCTACCAGGGACTTTTTCATACACAAGACGTTTTTTGAATTGTGGTGGTTGTAGGCACGTGAAATCTGTTAAAAGGAAAAAAAAGAAAGCTGTTTTATTTCTGATAATAGTAAGTGTAACTTTTTTTTTCTCAAATGCTCAGATGGATCTTGTCTCTCTATCATGTATTTACAGTGTTGAAATGTCCAAACTGAGATAAAATAGTGACTATTAAAAATTAAATTTTTAGCATAAATGTGCCTATTCTTAAAGGCCTGATACTAATTAGTGCAAGACACATGTATGTGTACGTTCTGGCCTTGCACAAACAAATCTCCCTGGATTTAAGACTCTTGCTTTTAAGTTTTCCTTCATTAAGTCTGTTTCTTAGTGCATATCTGTAATGTTGAAGAATTTATCCTGAGCTCTGATCATGGATGGACTCACCTTTCATGACTGTGTTAGACATGCACAGTTTGAAATATTCTAGATTTGTATACTTACAGAGGTTGATTGATTAAATTAATAAAAAGAGAGGCTAAAATATTTAGAATGGTAGTAATTATTCCCAGCAATATAGTCTTATACTTGCAAGTGATGGATACATTTTGAGGAAATTTAAAAGGCAATGCAGTAGATAATTTTTATCACAGAGACCACAAATATACATTCAAGACAAATGGAAAATTATCTTGATGTTATACCAATAGCTCTGGACAAATTTATGTCAGAACTTGACAAAGTACAAATAAAGAACACAATAAATTAATTTCATTTGAATGTAGATATGAAAATCAAATAATAAATATAACCATATTCAATAGCATATTAAAAAAAATCATTCCTTAAAAGCCACTTAGGTTCATCACACAAATGACATAAATGATTGATTATTAGTATACCTGTAAATGTTGAGTGATATTAATGTCAAGAGAGAAAACATTTTGATTTTCCCCAATAGGAACCAAAAAGAGTTTGAAATAAAATTCAGCATTTATTTCTTACAAAAGTTCTTACAAAACTAGGGAAAGAATATTTCCCCTTAAAATCAGGAAAAAACAAATTATGACTATTTAAGGGACCAAATCTAAATTTTGGGAATCCTAGAACTTACATGGTCTGGGGATTCTGTTTTAAGAAAACAAAAGAATTTAAGATTCTTTGGCACCCTTTGGCCTCACAAAATGGTCTATGTAAAAGAGGAGTTTTGAAACTTCCAGCTTCTCCTTTCTTTTTGTTTTTCCCCATCATAGTGAGGCCATCTTTGTATAGCCATCAGAACTTAATATTTTGTTTTAAATGTTCAGACCAATGCAATAAGAAATACACAAAAGGTATAATTACCAAAAATGGGAAAATAAAGTCCTTTTAAAAACTGATATGATTAAATGGTCAAAAACATCCATTGTAAAATAGAAAGCCAATAGTAGTATCTATTTAATAGGACTAACAGAATTAAATAATTCACATGAAGGGAATATAATAAGTTTTTATAAATATTAGCTCATTAAGTATCCCAGCTTGACAAAGAGGCTACTTTTCTAATTGGCTAATTTCTTTACTTAGTTTTTGTTACTTTTAGACTTCTGCTTGACTTAGATTTGTTCTGTGTTTTTATTCTTTTAAATTAATTAATTTTTTTATTGAAGAGTAATTGCTTTACAGAATTTTGCTGTTTGCTGTCAGACCTCAATATGAATCATCCATAACTTCTTCAGTTAAATGCTTAGTTCATCTAAAGTTACAAGATTTTGACATAATTTTTTTGCATTTATTTTCCTAAAAATCTATAATTAGAAGTTTGATTTTTTTGATGCCAAAGTTATTGAAGATTCTTAAGTGTAGCAATTAGAACAAAATTTTGTTTTAATTTGGAGATAATTCTATCTTTTAAAATTACTTTAGAGAGTAGTTTTATCAACTATTGAATCATGTTACCTGTTAATGAGTTGTCTCCTGAGTTAGATGAAGACTCAGAGTGCCTTTTCTGTCCTAAACATTTTCCAGCTCTTTGGTAGAAATAAAGACTGTTGAATTCTTTTTGATTTACATTAGAATCAGAAGCACAGGATAAATCCAAACTGGGGACAGATGGTGATTCTTTCCAGAAAGTCTTTTTAGTCCCAGCATTTGAACTTTCACAGATGAAGCCTTCTAACTCATCCGACTGATATTTTTGCTGATTGATGAATAAATTGTCTTTCCGAGAGTACCATTTGTCACATGTACTCTGCTCTGCACCACTCTGTAAGTTGAATGAATGATTCTGTTGTCCCCATACATTTCTCTTAAAGTTCCAACGAAGAGGAGGTTGAGAACCCTCAAGTGAAAAGACAGGAGCTGACAATTCTTTTTTTATAGGTCCTTTTTTTTCATGTGTTCCCTTTTTCTGATAACTTATAAAGTGAGGGGTGACTCTCTTCTGAGTGTCGATTGGTGATATTATAGTTTCATAATTCATTTCTGTTAGACCCAAAGAAAAGACATCTGACTCTGAATCATTCTGGTTCAGAAGGAATTACCAGACACATTCCTTGCTTCTGTATTAGTCAGAACAGTATTATTCTGTATCAAGTTAGGGTTACAACTAGACTCTTTCCAATGGCTGGTCTGATTGTAAGAACTTACAGATGGTGAAATGCCCAGCATTTCTTTTAATTCCATAAGGAAAGAGGTATAATTTGAAGTGCTGTTGGTGTCTTCATGTACTCTCTCTCCTAAGTCTGAATATTGATAATTATTATGTTCTTGAATGACAGAATCTGAAGAACCAGAAGCTGAACTCTGAGAAGTAAAGGTTCTAGTCTGATCCCTGTTTTCCCGAGGTGATGAAATTTGAGGTGATTTTGTTATGGAAGGACTAATCTTGAATAAGGAAGTGATGCCACAAAAATGCTAAAAAAATTATAAAGTTAATTAATATAATAAATATGCAACATAAAAATCCATGAAATATAAATAATGATGCTTAACTATATGGAAATAAGGAACCTATAAATAAGTAGTCCATTCAAAGATATTATATTGATCTATGAGAACAGAACATAATTTGGCTCCCATTAAAAGAAAAACCTATTGTAATTTGCATCTATTTCCTAATCACTTAAAATAGAATTTTTAGTTACACAAGTTATCCATGAATACCATTTCCTTCAGAATGTCATTGAAACATGTATAATATCATATAAGAAACGAATCGCCAGTCTAGGTTCGATGCAGGATACAGGATGCTTGGGGCTGGTGCACTGGGATAACCCAGAGGGATGGTATGGGGAGGGAGGTGGGAGGGGGGTTCAGGAATGGGAACTTATGTACTCCCATGGCGGATTCATGTTGATGTATGGCAAAACCAATACAGTATTGTAAAGTAAAAAAAGAAAAAAAAAATTAAAGAGACTTACTGATAAGTCTAAAGTTCTCTTTAACTACTATAATGAAGGCATCAGAACTGTTTGGAAGAGATGATGTAAACACATAAGAATAGAGTGTAATTGAATATCTGTGGGCATAATAACACTTCAAAATGATCTGCAATGGATAAATGATTTGTACAGAATTATAACTTTAAAATGTATAACGTGTTTGACAACTAGTGAGAATTCTATATGAAATTTAGCTTAAGTCAATTATTTCTTCACCCTTTGAAGTCCAAAACAAAGTTGGATACCTTCATTTTGAAAAGCATTATGGTGAAAATAGATACTCAAATGCAAAGGAAATAGACTCATAGAAGAATATGGATTTCAAATAACTAACCTTTAATACTTTTTCTGGAACTTCAGGTAGGAGTTCCTGAAGTTGACAGAGAGTTGCTAACAATATCCAGTTCAGTGAAGGTCCTTTATTTAACATGAGCTGAGCCACCAATGGAGTAACACTTGGAAAATCAAGTAAGTACATTTCTTCCTAGAAAAACGTTTCAAGAATAATCAGAAATGGTCTTTTTACTCTGCTCACTCCAGCAGACTAAAATTGATGTCATTGCACCTACCACTCAATTTGAGATGCTTGGGGGAAAAAGTATGGCCAGGAGGGAAATAAATTTGTTTGTCAGTAAAGATTCTGACACCCAGAATTGGGAAGGATCTTAAAGTTCATTGAGTCTAACCACTCATCCAAAGTGATTCATTATAATTCATATCCTTCAAATGACAGTTGTTATCCAATGATAGCTCTTCTAGTGAGAAACCTTTCAGGGGACTTCACTATATAGCTCAAGATTTTTCCAGCTCTCTCTTTGTAGACCATATGCCATCATAGTTTGGTTAAAATAAACCATGTGCATGATGTCTAACAGATGTTACAATTTCAGAAAAGGCTTATTGTGAAGAGTATAGGAAGAACTTCTATCTAAGTCTAGAAGTATATGTTTTCAGAAAGATCTCATAAATGTCTAGAAATGTAGCAGCCACATTTCTTACTAAATTCCTTTTTTTTTTTCTGGGTTACATTGACTTTTTGCACCTTCTTTGATTTTATCAAATGACAGACATGTTAGTAGATTGGACATGGCTTGGTAGGAAGGAAATTGCATATACATACACACAAAAATGTTCTATCATACCCATACTTGCTGAGAGTACCCATACTTGCTGATAGTACTATATTCTGTTTCTGCAAATAAAAGTCCTATGATTTAATATATATGAATATCTTATTTTATAATTTTATTTTTTGAGTAGGTAAAATAGTCACATGGTTCAAAATTCAAAAGGACTAAAAGGTATATAGTAAAAAGTCCCATTCCTACTCTACTACCTCAGTTTTCTCTAGAGATAATCAATGATATCATTTTGTGGTATCTTTCCAGAGATATTTTATTCATTGATAAATGAATACATATTAATTTCCCCCTTTCTTACACAAATGGTAGTGTACTGGATGCTCTGCACTGCAACTTTTACATTTCATTTAATATATTTTGAAAGTCATTCCATGTTAGTACATAATGATCTCCATCCTCTTTCCATGGTTTTAGGATTTGAATATATTTAAAAATAAGGTAACAGAAACACTAGGTTGGCATGAGAACCTGGAAATATTTATGCTTAAGCAAAAGAAATTTATAAAAATTAACTACCTAATCATAACTATTTCATAACTCTACTTTCACTTTGAGTTATATAATTGAATTACTGATGAATCATGGAATGATAGAATTGTGCAATTCTCATATCTACTATTCTTGAATATTTAAATGTAGAAATTAGAAAAATTATTATATTCCTAAAATATTAGACATTGAAGCCATTAGATCACCCTAAGACTTTCATTTTGAAAGTTCATGAAATAAGATCCCATTAAAATAGCTCTATGAAGTTGAAAAATACTCATAGTTCTGGAAAATTGTCTAAATAAATGTTACACATTATGGCATATTGTTACATATGCTCATGCAAGCATGATAAAACAAGAAAATGCTACCAGAAAGAGAATTCAAGTATATATATTTATATTTGCTCTGCAAATCTCTAATTTATATGTTAGGAAATAAACCTTAGATGGTGCAACTTTAAGCCAGGATTTATCCAACCATTCATGAGGATCTCTTTTCGAAGTCATTAAACTGTGGTCAGCAATTGTCGAATCATCAGTGCAGTCTCTTCCACTCCTGGGGCAATTATAAGCTAAAATATATTTTTTATGTTAGATTACAAGGAATACTAGGAAGCAAAATATATCATTCAAAAATTGTTTACAATTTGAAGAAACAAAACCCCAGTAGAGTCTAATCTTTGAACACTATTTTGGACTATAAAGAAAGCTGAGCACCGAAGAATTGATGCTTTTGAACTGTGGTGTTGGAGAAGACTCTTGAGAGTCCCTTGGACTGCAAGGAGATCCAACCAGTCCATCCTAAAGGAGATCAGTACTGGGTGTTCATTGGAAGGACTGATGCTGAAGCTGAAACTCCAATACTTTGGCCACCTGATGTGAAGAGCTGACTCATTTGAAAAGACCCTGATGCTGGGAAAGATTGAAGGCAGAAGGAGAAGGGGACGACAGAGGATGAGATGGCTGGATGGCATCACCGACTCAATGGACATGAGTTTGAGTAAACTCCGGGAGTTGGTGATAGACAGGGAGGCCTGGCGTGCTGCAGTCCTTGGGGCCGCAAAGAGTCAGACTCGACTGAGTGACTGAACTGAACTGAACTTAGATACAATTTACTAATTTATCTATGTAAAATTTAGGAGGTTTCATTTGTGAGGATAAACAATTTACTTTCCTTCCTTAAATATGATATCCTTATAGTTTCTAACTTTTGGAATTAAATTGTTTTTCTTCACTTCCATTTGGCATTTATTAGTATAGTCTTTTAAACATATTTGGTGTTTTATTTCATCTGTATTAGAAGAAAAAGCAATTTGGATATCACTAGTAATATTTAATATTTTGCTTTTTTGTAGGTTAAACCTAATAGTTCTCAAGTAAAAATAAAAATGAAAGATATAGTGCAAGATTTTTAAAAAACAAAGTTGAAAAATAAGGATGTTTATGGATTAATTTGATGCTATATTCAAAAAGAAAAATAAGTTTTGATTTAATATGTTTTTTGGAATTGTTCATCCAGTCATGGCTCACTTGATGGTAAGATACCCTGCCAGTGTGTATGTGTTAAAACTGCAGCTCAGTCACTCAGTCGTGCCTGACTCTGTGACACTGTGAACTGTAGCCCTCCAGGCTCCTCTGTCTATGGGATTGCCCAGGCAGGAATAATGGAGTGGGTTGCCATTTCCTCCTCCAGGGGATCTTCCTGACCCAGAGATCGAACCTGCATCTCCTGCACTGGCAGGTGGATTCGTCACCACTGAGCCACCTGAGAAGTGTTAAACTTAACTCTAAAAGGAGTTTTTAATACCCCCGATTTCCTGTCTGTCACTTATGTTTTCCTCCATGCTCTTCTCTCTTCTGAAATGCCAGCCTTTTCCTTCCGCTTTCATTTCTATTTTTATCTTCTTCATCTTTTGAATTTTGTTTACAGAAAGATAACTAATTCATGGGTTAGCAGTTTACAGTGGATGGAGAATACTGCCCTAAACAATCATGTCTTAATAATATAAATATTCTGTCCAGTGGTGGAAACTTAGACTGTACAAACCTCACAAAAATAATTATGACATTTTCTTTTCTTTCACAAGAAAACAAATACAAAGCAATGGACATGAGTTTGAGCAAATTCCTGGAAATAGTGAAGGACAGGGAAGCCTGGAATGCTGCAGTCCCTGGGGTCACAAAGAGTTAGATATGACTTAGTGACTGAACAATAACATATGCATACTAAAGAAGGACTTTCTTTATATTAAACATACAGAATACATAGAAATACACTGTTTGATTCCAGATTTATTTTATTAAAAGTTTTGGATGTTTTGAGAAGATCTGAGACATTTAACTATAAATTTTATTTTAAAGGGCATAATTTTATAATGGTAATGACTATTACCTATACTCTAGGGTGAGGATTCTGGGGCTCCTAGCTAGACTTTGGGAGATTCAAGAACCCCCTCCTAACATGGTTTTCAAAAATGTGCATGTGTGTATCTATACATTTTTCTACAAAGAGTTCTTAAGAAACTGATAGAACTTTTTTTGAATTTTAGAGTAAAATATGGCATGAAATCTAACAGTAAAATATTAGCCGTATTATCTTTTAGTTTAAGAAAATAAATTTCCCAATACTCCTTTTATGGCTAGGCTTTCCAGATGCTTGAAGATAAAAAAGTAATCCAACCTGATGGATTGTTTTCTGCCCTAAAAGCGAAAAATGCAAAGGCCAAGAAATGCAAAAAAGCAAAATGGCTGTTTGAGGAGGCCTTACAAATAACTTGAAAACAAGAAAAGCGAAAAGCAAAGAGCAAAGATGTACCCATTTGAATGAAGAGTTCCAAAGAATAGCAAGAAGAGATAAGAAAGCCTTCCTCAGTGATCAGTTCAAAGAAACAGAGAAAAACAATAGAATGGGAAAGACTAGAGATCTCTTCAAGAAAATTAGAGATACCAAGGGAACATTTCATGCAAAGATGGGCTCAATAAAGGACAGAAATGGTATGGATCTAACAGAAGCAGAAGATATTAAGAAGAGGTGGCAAGAATACACAGAAGAACCATACCAAAAAAATCTTCATGACCCAGATAATCATGATGATGTGATGACTAATCTAGAGCCAGACATCTTGGAATACAAAGTCAAGTGGGCCTTAGGAAGCATCACTATGAACAAAGCTAGTGGAGGAGATGGATTCCAGTTGAGCTATTTCAAATCATAAAAGATGATGCTGTGAAAGTGCTGCACTCAATATGTCAGCAAATTTGGAAAACTCAGCAGTATCCACGGCACTGGAAAAGGTCAGTTTTCATTCCAATCCCTAAGAAAGGCAATGCCAAAGAATGCTCAAACTACTGCACAATTGCACTCATCTCACACGCTAGTAAAGTAATGCTCAAAATTCTCCAAGCCAGGCTTCAACAATACATGAACTGTGAACTTCCAGATGTTCAAGCTGGATTTAGAAAACGCAGAGGAACCAGAGATCAAATTGCCAACATCCGCTGGATCATGGAAAAAGCAAGAGAGTTCCAGAAAAACATCTATTTCTGCTTTATTGACTATGCCAAAGCCTTTGACTGTGTGGATCACAATAAACTGTGGAAAATTCTGAAAGAGATGGGAATACCAGACCACCTGACCTGCCTCTTGAGAAACCTATATGCAGATCAGGAAGCACAGTTAGAATTGGACGTGGAGCAACAGACTGGTTCCAAATAGGAAAAGGAGTGCGTCAAGGCCGTATATTGTCACCCTGCTTATTTAACTTCTATGCACAGTACATCATGAGAAACGCTGGGTGGGAAGAAGCACAAGCTGGAATCAAGATTGCCAGGAGAAATATCAATAACCTCAGATATGCAGATGACACCACCCTTATGGCAGAAAGTGAAGAGGAACTAAAAAGCCTCATGAAGAAAGTGAAAGTGGAGAGTGAAAAAGTTGGCTTGAAAGCTCAACATTCAGAAAACGAAGATTATGGCATCTGGCCCCATCACTTCATGGGAAATAGATGGGGAAACAGTGGAAACAGTGTCAGACTTTATTTTTATGGGCTCCAAAATCACTGCAGATGGTGACTGCAGCAAGGAACTTAAAAGACACTTACTCCTTGGAAGAGAAGTTATGAGCAACATAGACAGCATATTAAAAAGCAAAGACATTACTTTGCCAACAAAGATCTGTCTAGTCAAGGCTATAGTTTCTCCTGTGGTCATGTATGGATGTGAGAGTTGGATTATAAAGAAAGCTGAGTGCTGAAGAATTGATACTTTTGAACTTTGGTGTTGGAGAATACTCTTGAGATTCCCTTGGACTGCAGGAGATCCAACCAGTCCATCCTAAAAGAAATCAGTCCTGAGTGTTGAGTGGAAGGAATGATGTTGAAGCTGAAACTCCAATACTTTGGCCACCTGATGTGAAGAACTAACTCATTTGAAAAGACCCTGATACTGGGAAAGTTTGAAGGCAGGAGGAGAAGGGGACAACAGAGGATGAGATCGTTGCATGGCATCACTGACTCAATGGACATAAGTTTGAGTAAGCCCCAGGAGTTGGTGATGGACAGGGAGGCCTGGCGTGCTGCAGTCTATGGGGTTGCAAAGAGTTGGACGTGACTGAGCGACTGAACTGAACTGAAAAGCCAAAAGCCATATTACCAAATTATTCTAAAATAATATGTCTAGGTAACCCCCTTTAATGTAACAATGTCATCTAGTAGGAGAATGGGAGCTTGAGTATTGGTGATATATTGATAACAAAATTAGAGCAATTTGATCATATTTGTTTCTCAACTTTCATGGAAAAATGGACCTACTTTTAAGAGCATTAGGAAAACTTGAAAAGCTTTTGGAATAATTGAAGTCAGGTAGGAAGAGACTTTCATTTGGAATGGATTGTGCCTGGGCTGTAATTCCTATTTCATCCCCAAATGCCTTCCTTGGAAAATATACTTTGTAGGCCATGTCACTGTACCTGAATACTGTCACTTATTGGTATCAGATACCCCATGTAGAGAAAAACAAAATGATTCTCTAAATCATGTTTTGCATATGACTGCTCACTATTAAGTGAAGAGAAAAGAGGCTGATTAAATGGTGAAACCTCCCTTGAGTGAATAAATGAGAAATTTACATTTATTTAGATAACTTTTCTGAGAATTGTATTTCTTTGTTAAAAATGTGTCATAGGATCAAAATTATCTGGATTTTATTTCAAATAGATCATTTGATGATTTTCTTAACAGGTTCTGCTTTCACTGAATTCTATTCAGTGGATGTTTGTGGAATATTTTTACCATGTACAAAACACTGTGCTAGAATGCTACAGGTTTTACAAGGAAAAGGGCTTAGTTCTCATGGTTCAGAGTGGATGATATATGAATAAATACCTTATATTATAATAAAGATATGAAATGTTATTTGGAGGATGGGAGGAGAAATTTACCTTGAGTATAATTGGGGCAAAATTTTTTAAAGGTGATAATGTTTAAAGGAATAGTATTTCTGGGGAAACACAGGACAGAATTACATGGCTGAGAGGTGATAATGTGGAGACATATTCAGGAAATGGTGAGTAGGATAATATCTTTAAGGATTCTAGGATTACTAGGGCTTCCCTGGTGACTCAGATGGTAAAGAACCTGCCTGCAATGCAGGAGACAGGATTCGACCCTTGGGTCAGGAAGATCCCCTGGAGAAGGAAACGGCAACCCACTCCAATATTCCCGCCTAGAGAATTTCATGGACAGAAGACCTGGCGATGGGCTACAGTCCATGGGGTCCCAAAGAGTCAGACACAACTAAGCTATGGATCAAATTGTGGAGGAGTTTGAATCAACTGGGGTCAAGTCAATTTTGATGATGTAGGAAGCTGTACAAGATCTTTTGAGCAAGACAGTTCAACTCAACAACATATTTTTCAAGAGCTTGCTATGTAGGCTCTGCTTAGTGCTAGGAAGGCTTGCAGTCTCGGTAGTGAAGTATCACATCTGTATTTCAGAAATGTAATTGGTGTCAATATACATGATGCATGGGAGTGGGAAAAGAGTAGAAATAAGGAGATTAATTGGGAAAAACTCCAAATACGAGGTGAAGGCCTTTATTTAGGGAAATAGCTATGGGAGTAGCAAGGAGAGGCATAATCTAGAGATGCTGCAGAGCTTTAGAGGGAAGATTTTTCTACTGATTAGCTTAGAATAGTAATGTCATAAACTAGGTGTAAAAATTAACAAAAATGTTAATTAAAATAGAGTTAGGAGACCAGAGGAGGAGCTCTCATGTCCTACCATGATAGCAGAGTCCAGTAAGAAGAAAGACTTCCTCTTTTTTCCTGGCAAGAGTTCAGCCAATGAGAGACTGTCACTACTCCACTGGTGAAAAGTCACTATACTTTGACCTGTCAACTCCTCCAATGGACTCTTTGTTTATTATAACTTTCCAACTTTCTTTTTCCCTCTTTAAAAGAATTCCCCTCTCCTTTCTGTGCCTGGACTTGCACATGATTTCCCATATTTCCCATGGTTTCTAATGGTTGCAGACCCTAAATTGCAATTATTTGTTGATCCCGTACAAACCCATTTTTACTGTGCAAATAACTGGCCATGTATTTTGTTTTAGGACAACACAAATTTGGGGGAGGATACAAATTGTGTTTTGGATATGCAGAGTTTGAGGTACCTGTGGGATATTCATGTAGGCATTTCCAGTAGAATTCTAGAATATTTGTGCAGACTTTAAGAAAAGTTAGGAAAATGGATTTTCTGTAGACATGAAAGTAAATTTGTGGGAAATGTCTGAGTTTATCAAAGAAAGAATATAAAGTGATAACAGTAGAGAACTGAGCCCTTCATTTGGAGAAACTATCTAAACTTCAGAGTGGGACATTGAAAAAAGCCAAGAAAGAAGATTGATTAGAGATCACCAAGGTATTGCTCTATTCATATGTCATAAAATTTCTATTTTATAGTAGATATACACAGTATATCTTCCATAAGTGAATATTTTTGATCAAGGGATATTTATTTTTATTCATATTCTGACATGTTTCCAAAAAAATCTCAGTAGTAGAGACAAATTATGAATTTAAATTCATTAAAGGCTTTTAGAGTAAAAATTTAAGTTTAAAGAATATATATAAATTTGAAAACCATTCTTTATATGGCTTTCAATATTTTTTTAGTTTACCCACTTAATGTTTCTTCTCACAGGGCAGTTGAATTTCATTATAATTTTGGTTTATGAAAAATACTCATGAACAAACATATAGAAAAAGAATACCTTTACATCCAGTTCTTCTGATTTTAGCCCAGATGAAACCAAAGCTGCATAAATCAGTGCTAGGTGATGAAGAGTCTTTTCTGTAAGATGGTACCTAAAAATATACATATATATTATTATATTCTCCTCATTTGATGTCTGATTGTACTTATTAAAAATTTATTTTATTTTCCACATTTCATAACATCATATTTTTTATCCACTCAGCACTCTTTTGTAAAAACAAATAAATGATAATTCTTCACATCCTGAACATAAATCTATCTCAGACTATTACTTAATTTTTTTCGTGGAAATCTCCTCTTATTATCTCTTGTACTACATTTGCACCTCTAGGTGGATACCGATCTAAAAACAACTTTAAAAAATTTCAAATCAATTGTTTATCCAGAATACTTCCAAGTTCTTGATAAAGCTTAAAATGTATTATAGCCTTTATTAATCTTCAAAGTGAAGATTTGATACCTGAATAATTATTTTAATTTTTCAGTTCTAGTAGAAAGGAAAAACTAGGTTAAATAGTGATAGAGATTATTGTTAATAGAAGAAGGAATAAGAACCAAGTTGTTCGTATTCTTACATTCTGACTTACACTTCTTCCCACATGATAATAATTGTATATGAAGAGCTTGGTACAGTAAGATAAGCAAAAATGGAGTCAAACAAGAATGTTAAATAAGATATCTGTGCCTTATCTAATAACTAAAGAATATTTTTGAAACTTCTACTATGACTGATGTGGTATGGGTTATATAGTAGAGATTAGCAAAGTGAATGACTAGTGTGCACTTTAATTGGAAAGATTCATTCATTCAATCAAGAAGTATTTACCAAGAATCTATCAAGTGAAAGCAACGTGGTCAGTGCTATAGGGCAAGGGCTCCAAAATGATAATATAAAACTAAACATGATAAATATCAAAGATGAGGAGAAAACCGGAAGCTAAGGGATTTGAAGGATGGAAAGTTTACAACTAAATATTGATCTGTATGCATGAGTGATAAATATTGAAGAAAAGTTGAATAGAAAAAGTAGATTGGTCTTTAAAAAACAGGCACAGTTTCACCAGATGAAATAGTTGAAGGAAGTAGGGACAATGGTGGGGGTTTCCCCAGTGACTAAGCTGGGAATACCAGACCACCTGACCTGCCTCTTGAGAAATCTGTATGCAGGTCAGGAAGCAACAGTTAGAACTGGACATGGAACAACAGACTGGTTCCAAATAGGAAAAGGAGTACGTCAAGGCTGTATATTGTCACCCTGCTTATTTAACTTATATGCAGAGTACATCATGAGAAACGCTGG
>SJXQ01001099.1:0-99903 GCA_006408695.1 Aepyceros melampus
ACCTCCTCTTGTCACTGTGTGGGTGGAAGGCAGTGGGGAGTCCTGCTCCTACCCAGCAGGCTTTCTCCCAAGTCTTTTCAAGCCAAAGGCCGTTCAGTTCCCATAAAGGTCTAGGCTCCTGCAGCTCCAAAGGCAGGAGGAGGACACGCGTCCTCTCAGCCCTCCATGGTCTCTCTTTGCTGAGTGCTGTGGGCCCCGTGTCTCACTGCTGAGCAGCGTCGGCCTGGGAACAGCCGTGCATCCCGGCCCTTTGCTGCTCTGGAGGGTTGTGCCGCCAGGCTCACGAGCGGCGCGGCAGGCTGGAGAATCATGGGTCAGGTCCTCCCTTGGAAGGGACGCACGTTCTGATGCTTGACATCTGTTGACTTACAACCTTGAGCCAGGACTAAGGGAGCGTGCGCATCATCTAAGGCACCCGGTTCAGGATCCAATTCAAGAGCTGAGCTTGCTCTCCATCTGCCTCACTCTCCCCGCTCCCTTTCGCTCTTTTCCTGTTTGGCACTGACAAGCCTCTGAGGCAGGGGATCTGCTTGAAAGGGAACACAGAGAACGTCAAGGCAAATGAGGCCGAGGGGCCCCCAGGAGCCAGGGTTTGCCTTCTCAGCTGGGTGTTTGCTCTGCTCACCCAGGACAGATGAATATGGGAGCCATGTGCTTCTTCTTGGAGGAGGAGAAAAGGGTGGCTGTAACATCGCAGGGCTCGGGATGGGGGTGGGCGGGGGGAGCTTTTAAGTATTTCTCTTAAGAAGCCCCTGCAATTAATTGCTTGTGGATCTAAAAACATGGCTGGAAATGCTACCAACCGTTGAAAGCAATCTGAGGACAGAGCAGAGAGGAGACCCCTGGAAAGGACAGAGCGCTTCCTCACGGGCTGCCCTGCTCCCCCAACTCTTGCTGGCTGGCGACCTGACATCTACTGAGCGCTTGCTCTATGCCAGCAGACACTTCCTAAGAGCCCCACGCGAACTAAACCATTCAATCTTCATAACAACTCGAGGAGGTAAGGGCTCAGAGGAGGAAAGGAGGTGCTGAGAGGTCGTGGCAGGAGAGCCGCCACCCAGGCCCTTCCATCACCATCTGTCAGCTGCGAGGAGTTAGCTCCCCGAGCTCTTGCCCCACACTGTCGCTAAGGGCAGAGGAGAATGAATTTATGTCACCCCATCCTCCCCGCCGCTGACCACACTCCCCTCCCCACCAACCCCCCAAGCCTTACTCCAGGCCCGAAGCTGCCCCAAGGCATGGAGTCTATTTTGAAATCTTATGTTTTTGTCTTAAAATTCAGGCAGGTTTGTAACTTACTATGTGGTATGTCCACGCTTACTTTTGGACACGCCCCCTACGGACACATATGGCAACAACAGGCTCAGGATGACAGAGCAGGCCGAGGCCGAGCAGACCAGAGCTGCCCTCCGTCTCTGGAGGATGAAGTCCGGGCCAGCAGGGGGGACAGCAGAGGAGCTGCTCCCCCGCCGCCTCCCACCCCAACCTGAGCTCCCAGGCCCCACTCTCCCCCAGCTCGAGCTCTGACCAGGAACACATGCCGGGCTTCCCCCGCAGGGTGCCCCCGCTCCGTGTCACTCCACACACACCACAGGAGGCTGGCCGGCACCCTTGGGTGCACAGCCTCCTGACTTGTCACCCGTAGCCTCTCCATGAACCCTCCCTGCTCTTGGAGCTGGGAATCCCAGCCAGGCTCAGGCACCCTGGGGTCTCTCTGCATCAGGCAGTGGAAACCATTCTGCAGTTCTAACGACAGTAAACTATTGACTCCAGGCAAATATCCACATTTTATCTAGTGACTGGTATGCCCCCAACCTTCTGTCACTTATATCCACACCAAAGCACCCTGCTTTTTTGGGAAGTGTGCGGACGGCATTATAGTACCGGGGTTATGAGCATAGGAGCTCTGGGGACTGAGAGGGGACGTCAGGCAGCAGCAGTGTCCACAGAACTGTGCATGTGGCTCACCACATGGTCACTGGCAGCCACTTGTGTCCCCAGAGCCCTGGACCGCGAGCCCCGTGTAGCTGTCTCCCCCTTGTCTTGTGGCAAGAGCAAGAAATTGGAGAAATGGTTCAAGGATCCTCAGCCCCCTGTGCTGGACATGTGTCCAGGCTGGGAGGAGCCGTGTTCTGCCAGCACTTGCTCTCTAGGGTCACCAGATGACAGGGACCTTCCAAGTCACTGCTCCTTAGGGGCAAGGGGACTATGGCATGGGCAGGGGGCTGGGGAAGAGGGCTGGTACATCACTTTAGAGCCAGAGACCGCGGACTCCACAGAGGGAGAGTCAACCGTATGCCTGTTTGGACACAAAAACAGAAACCACTTGAAGTGATTTAAACTCTTCTGGCCATTTCAGACACGTTTATTTGACCCAGCAGAAACATTACTTATGTCAAATCAAAACACACGCTGATAAGCAATTAAAGTCATCACAGTGACTTATATCTTGCTAGCACGCTCCTTTAAAGAATGCTGTCAAGACGGCATCTTTGGATTGCCATCTCTTACACTAACCCTTCACTGCCTCCTCTCCGGGGTTGGGGGGAGGTGGCACGGGGGTGTGGTTTTGTCTGAGCAGCTGTGTCAGCAGCTAGCTGGCCTTGGAGGGCACAGCCCCGCATGGCTGCCGGGTGGCAGGCTCCGGGTAGATCCGTCAACAGACATGCAATTTGGACCGATATTGCTTTCTCACCTTGCTAAGACAATGTGTTCATCTGTAGAATGGGCATAGTAGCATCTTACCAACAGAGCTGCTGTAGGGAGCAAGTTCAGCACACGGCCTTGGCCAGCACTTCATGGCTGTGGTCTGTATGTTTACTGCCCAAAGTCCTACAGTTACTAAGATACGGGCGAGGGGGTTGGCTCTTAGCTCCTGTGCCCTGTTATTTTTTAATTTTTTTATATTGTAAAATAAAACAACATACAGAAAAATGCATAAATCCATGCAGTTTTTACAAGTACTTGTAAAACCGATACCTGTGCACCCACTGCTGGGGCCAAGGAAAAGCCCTGAATGCTACCCTGGGGCCCTCCCGCTGGCCAGGGGTCTCACTGCTCCTCGCTCAGGCAGAGCCAGAATAGCTCCCTGGAAAGAAAACTTGAGCATGAGCCACGTTCCCCACAGCACAGCACTCGGGAGCTTCAGAAGGTCCCTAAGGACAGCGCCCCCATCCCGCTCTCCACACAGAGATGGGGGTGGCTCAGCTCCCCATGGGCTCCTTTTTCAACTACACAGAGTGACGAGCTTGCCTAGGAAGCCACCGTCCAATTCTCCTTTGTTTCCATATCCTCTGCCACTCTTTCCTGATCAGAAACCAAGTTCTGCTGGGTTTCTTTGCTCCCAGTGTCTCCAGGCTCCGTTCCATGGCCCCGCAACTGCCCTTGCAGAGGGAGGCAATGGGTAACTGGTGTCCTGGCAGATTGCCTAGACTCAGGTACTATGTCCAGTGAGGATTTGTGCTCCTGGCCCTTAGAGGACTAACTCTTGAGTTTGGTTTAATCTTATTTTTGACTTTGGTCTCAAGAACAAAGTTTATCTCAGGATAAGGCTATTCATTGTGAAAAGCTTCCCCTTCATTCTCCTATTTAGTATCAACAGAGCACCTCTGTGGACGGCCAGGGCAGCGGGAGGCACCAGGCCCAGTCCTTGACATTTGGACGTGGGGTTTTCTGGGTGGGGTGGCAGTGGTGAGTGATCTTATCAAGGGCCACCCCAGCTCCTGGCCCAGTGCACAGCCCCCAGCAACTACTCAGCTGCAGGAGTTCTTGGGCCACTGGAGCTGGGACCCTGGGTAACAACCTACAGCTGGATCAGAACCTTTCTTATACAAATGGGGATTTGAGGGATTCTTCAGGAAGTAATCCTGAGACATATCCTTCTGTTCATGACCCATCCTGGTAGTCTGCAGTAGGTCTGTAAACACACTGCTCTACAGACAATGTCAGCTATCTGGGCACAACTACGCAGCCCTGGCTAGTAAACACCAGTGAGAGATACCTGCCTTACATGGAGTGGAGGAGGCTTGCCAGGCTCACCCACTGACCCAGACACATCTGAGTATCTGTGTTACAGTATTTGTCCCTCCCACCCCAGGCACACCTAATCATCACTCAGGCAGGTCCATATACATAAGGACCCTTTCAAGGAGCAAATCCTTGAACTGTAGCAAATGTTTAGTAAAAGCATTATGAATTAAAGTTGAGTTATACAAGGCTGTGTTTCTTGGCATTAAAAGGGAAAATTGAAGAATTCTGATTAACAAAGGTATTTTGGCAATAACCAATAACCAGCAAAAATTCTGAATTCTTACTATATCTGGTCCTGAATTTCAACAGTTGAAAAGCAAAAGCTTAGAGGCAGAGAGAAGAGGTATTGTGTCCAGATGCAAAACTACTTTCCTATGAAAGTACAGAAAGCACTATGATACATTTTCTAAAAATCTACGGGAACTGGGAAAACTATTCAAAATGAATCAGGTGAATTGCATTCATTACTCCCCCTTGATTGTCTTCTTGTTAATTTGGCAAGCGAGAAAATTAAATTACCTTTTTGGTGAATTAAAAGTATCTTGTTAATGTTCCTGTCTAATCTTTTACAAGGTTAAGACCAAGCCAAATCAAAGACAGATGGAGTAATCACATCCCATCTCGTCAATGTACCACAGAAGGCATCAGGAGCTGCTTTCCACTGGAGATGGAACTTGGTTCACAACATGTCAAACCTTCAAACTGACTTGGGTGGGGGTGGGTAATCAAGACAAATACTACAGTGTTTAGAATGGCAAGTTCCATGTTGGCCTGGAAAATCACTACAGAACTGTACTGTGTAGCAGTTAAGAGCTAGTAATTCTTATTCTTCCCACCACCAACGCATTCATTCTTAGGTGTGTTCGGGCAAACGTGCATATGAAGTCGAGTCTAAAGTAAAGGAGCGGCAGAGTAACGGCAGGAGCAGGAGGGAACGGGATGCTGAAGACACGGAGATGAGGGCACGGCTGGAAAACAGAGATGAGTTGGTGACAGCAGGGGTGAGAGGTGGGAAAGACAGGAAATGGGAGGGAGGAGCCAGGGCCATCCAAGCGGGATCTGTAAGCCAAGATAAGGAATTGGACTTCATCCTAAGAGCAATGGAGGACCTCTGAGGGACTTTAAATAGGGAAGTGACAAGGATCGGACATGCATTGTAGAGACTGTGGCCTGCGTTGTGGAGAAGAGATGAGAGGGAAGAGCAGTCAGGAGGGAATTACAGGTAAAAGTGAGAACATATACTATATCCTTCCATGACCACGTTTCTGAAATCATATACCAAAATCTGAAATCATATAATAAAGTGAAATATCAGATGGAAATGACAAATCATAATTTTTGATAACTTTGGTAACAAATTTTATCCAATGGAACTTGAGGATAGGATCAAAATCCCTGTGTCTTGGGCAATTTCTGCAACGCTGTCTAGCATCTGTCTAAAGCAGAAGAGATTTAGGATGCTATGGTCATGTATATGACCAACCTCTCAAAGGTTGGATCAAGTAGGTTTTCATTGTTAGGGATAATGAATTTTTATGTCTCTTGATATTTCTGGGAAACAAGTAATAGCCCAAGACCTAGGAATCTTCATCATCTCCAGATCTTGATACATGGTTGAATTCATGGCTTATTTTTGCTGGAAAAAAATCCTGTTTTTCTTAATAGGAGGAACTTATCCTAACTAGGCAGCTTGATTTTTTTTTTATCCTATCCTGAAAGATTGAAGAATGCTGGAAAAGAAAATGACTGAAGGTCATCCCAGCAAAGGTTAATGAGTTTGTAGAATTTTGGAGCTTGGCATTGAAGGTTCTTCTTTGGTCAAGAAAAGTATAGCATTCATTTCAGTTTTTCTCCCTGCAAACTTGAGGGCACAGTGTGTTCTGATTCATACTATTATCTATGTTATATAAAGCATTATGATATATGTTCTAGGAGTAGCTGATAAGAATGATTTAAAATGCTGTCTCTAGCTTCCTTAATGTTTTAAAAATCATTCTGCTTTCAATTTTTCAACTACCATAATAAATCTCTCTTCTCTTATTCCTGAAGGAAATCATGGGAGAGCGAATTCAGTTGGCTTTCCTTTAAGAAGGGAGATAAACCAGACTTCCAAGACAATCTATCACTTAAAAGACATCTAGAAAAATAAAAGCTGTCTCGAGCTATCTACTTTGTCTATTTTCTCCAAAACTCCAATTTAAACTTTGAATAATACAGCCAGTCTGCTTCAAATAAGATTAACTAGATAGATTCTAACTGGATAGATTCTCTGCAGGCACAGCTTCAGGCAAACTCATTTTTTTCCTTTTCTGACGTCTTAGTCTAACCTCAAAGTGCCAGACCCGGGCATCCTGACAGTCTTGACTGGAAGATGTCTGCCCTCCTTGGTTAGTGCCTGGAAGCCTGGCTTCAGTGATTTCCTGCCTCTGAGAGCTGGACATGCAACAGCACCATCCATGTTGGTCCTCTGACCTGAACACTGGAGGCAGTTAGGAGGGATGTGGCAGTTTTAGAAAGAAAACTCAAGGCTGGAACACCTCCATATCGGTGGGTTGGTTTGCTTTTCCTGTATTTTAATCCAACATTTAGCTACATGTATGCACTGTGTCAGCAACATGGGAAGTTTAAAACATATGTAAGGACCATCTCTATTTCCCTAAAGTTTTAACAGCTGGGGAGATGAGACACATATTAAGAGGTAAGACTATGTCTGTAAATGAAAAGCGAAGCAGACTTTTGGAGCATGGAGCAAGGACGACAGGTGCCTTTCAAAGGTAAAAGAGGTGGGGAGGAAATATGACGGAGTTACATAGAGGAAGGCTTCGGAGGCAGACAGAGGAGAAACAGCAACCCGAGCGAAAACACAGAGGCCCGAGAGCAGTTAGCACAGTCCGTCTAGGCTTTCTCTCTGTAGGAGCAAGAGTGACCAGACTGGGAGCAGGACAGGAGATCACACTGGGAAGGAAGGCTTGGGCCGGACTGTGATAAACTGTGTTTCCTGCCCAGGAGCCTGATTTAACATATCAGCAATGGGATGTCATCTAGGGCTTTCAGTGAGAGGGTGGCATTCACCTCATACATGTTTTTTTAAATTAAAAATGACTTTTAAGTTAAAAATGAAAAGAAAGATGACAAAAATGAGGATGCTCTTACATCAGATGCTAATGTCTTTCTTAGAGCTAGGAAGCTCTTCCTTCAATGCTGTCCAACATGCTAGTAAAAGAACCAGATGGAGAAGTGTCTGTCCTGTGCTGGGTAAAGGAATCTCAGGATTCTTTCTCTGGTGGTCGCTGAGTCTTGGGAGCAAGCAGCTTAATGAGCTATGGGAGTCAGGAGACACAAAAAACATGGCAACAATGGCTTTCACAGGCCACACACACACACACACAGCAGGTGATGTAAAACAGCTGAGCCATCTCAGCTGCAGCTACCTGTCCCCACCACTGGATCTGCAGACCCACAAATTTCCCAGGGATCACCCTCTCCAGGTCTGCCCAGCCTCCCTGAAATTTGGATAGAGAGTCAAGATTGGAAAGTCAGTGACCCGCTCAAGTTAACTCAATCAGGCAGAATAAGAACTGGAAGCTCTTGTGTGCTTTCCTTAAACATCAAGGCTCCTTATCCAATATGAATCTCCCGTTTCTATTTTCCACACTTTTAACTCAATTTTGGAGTTCATCGTCTCGGCTACACTTTCCAGATCCTTCTCTTCCTGTGAACCCTCTAAAGGGGACCACAGGGAGGGGGAGCAGGAGTCCAGACCTGGTAGGTGAGCAGGTTCCCCATGCGTTAGGTTATCAGGGTACTGGGTGGCAAGTTAAGAAACAAAGAGGCAGAATGACCAGAGGCAGGCAGTTAGGTCTGAGGACCTGCTCTGTGGAGCTTTGCATTAATTACAGGCACAAAGTTGGCAAAATAATACTTGCCATCAGCTATTGCAGCAAGGGGATGGGGCTGGAAGGCTAAGGAAGAGGCTTCACGGCCTTTGGCTGTGTAGGAAGGGATCATTGTCCATGCTTTGTCTTGGTGGGGACACTTTTCATCTCCACTTTCAAGCAGGAACTGACTTTTCATGTTAAGTACATTAAACTATCCTCATTTTTTGTCTGATGGGGATTCTTTTGAGCTGAATAATAGCTCCTGAGCTCGTTTGGATCACATGACTGTGGCATGGAGGAAATGGCTGGGTACCAAAGAGAATGCAATTGCCAAAGAGAACACAGAAACAGGCACAGCAGGCTTGGGCTGGAGCCGAAATAGCCACCTCGCAGGGCCCAGCGTGGGGAAGCAGAGGCCAGGAAATAGTCGGGACGGGACATCACACACGGGAGCTGTCCTGTGAGCACCTGTATGAGCCAAGACCAGGACTCAGAAACAAGGATGAAGGGGACAGCTGGTGGAGAGGACTCACACACAGGGAAGAGGATACAGACTGGACCGGGATGATGCCCTTGTCCATTCTGGCTACGAGTCACCACCCATTTCCAGTGCAGAAGAATTCCGGGTTCATACCCACAACCCCTCATACAATCCTTCTTAAGTCCAGAGCCAACTTCACCTGTGGCCCAGGACACCCACTCCACATTTGTGGTGAGCCTGCTATGATCCCTGCTCCGGGCTCCCACTTCTTTTCCCAGCAGAAATCCTTTTTCCCCCTTTAGGATTCTTCTTCCAAACTGTTTCACAGGACTTTCCAGGGTGCTTTCATTTGTAATCTGAATATCCCCACTTCCAGGAAGGTTAAGCTCACTTTTCTTCCAGAAGTACCTGGAAGCAGTTATGGGGGTTTGCTTCAGAAAGGCCTCCATACTTTTAGAATCCCCTCCGCCCCCAGTGCAGGCCCAGCTACCCACACTGCCGCTCGGATTCCCCTGGACCACGGCCCTCCCCCTCCTGTCTCTGGAGCCCACTTTGCCCCTGGGGAAGGGTAGGTGGGGAGACAAATTGGCTCAGGCAGGCGCAGGCTCTCCCTGCCCTGTCTGTATTCACAGGGATTTCCTCGCAGGACTCCTGCAGTTTTTCCCTGCAGTCTGATTTCTTTTGGGGACACCCAGTCCAAGCAGAAACATCTGAATATATATGACTCTCCAGCTCCTACAGAGCTCCTGCTCCATCAGGTGCATCAAGAGGAATGACTGCACACTGGTCTGGGTGGCAGTTAAGAACTTTCCAAAGTTCTATGGCAGTTAAGAGAGGAGTCTGCCTGGAGCATCATACCTGACCTCTGGGTCAATGGTCATGAGTTCTAAGCTCCTCAGCTCCAGTCTTGGATTAAAAAAAAAAATGCCCTTTTCCATGCATGTAACAAACTTCATAAAATTTTCATTTCCAAGTATTGCGTTCACTCATAGTATGTTGTTTTGCTATTTTCACATAAAATACCGAGTTAAGGAATGCCAGGAAATTCTCTCTGCCATACTTGGATTGGCTAGACCTTCAGACTAGGTTCCCAGAGTTGACACACCCAAGGGGGGGCAGCACTGTTGGGCTAACGAGGCTCATTTCTGCATGGGGTGACACAGGGCCAGCAGGGAGAGGGTTGTGAGCAAAGGGGAAAGTTGACTGGGCAGGGATCAGAAATCAACAAGGACTGCAAAGGGCTCAGAGTTCTGATACACCTGCGTAAGTAAGGGCAGGAAAAGCATGCGATTTTATCTTTTTATGAGGGACACTGATGTGCAGTTTTTTGTATTAGTTTTGGTATCAGGTTAATACCAGTATCATGAGTTGGAAAGTGTTTATGTTCTCTTTTCTAGAAAAAATTGAGTTGGTGTTAATTCTTCATGCATTTGGTTAAATTCTGCCATGAAATCAAGGCCTGGAGATTTTTTTTTGAGGAGTTAAAATTTTAATGAGTTCAACTTCTTTATTTACAAGGCTAGTCGAATTATCCATTTCATTTGGGTGACAGTTGATTGAGATTTTATGTATGTATGTACAATCACATATAACATTATATTAGTTTTAGATTGCAATATGATTTGATATTTGTATATATTGTGGCATTATCACAACACCTGTCACTATACAGAGTTACAAATACCTTGTATGATGAGAACTTGTTAAGATTTATTTTCTTGGCAACTTTTAAATATGCAATACATTATTATTATGGAGAAGGAAATGGCAACCCACTCCAGTATTCTTGTCTGGAGAATCCCATGGGTAGAGGAGCCTGGCAGGCTACAGTTATGGGGTCACAAGAGTTGGAAACAGCTTAGTGACTAAACCACCACATTATGATTAACTGGAGTTACCATGCTGCACGTTACCATCCCTTAACTTAATCACTGTATAACTGAAGATCTGTGCCTTTTGACCTCCTTCACATATTTTGCCCATGCTTCACCTTTGGCAACCACCAATCTATTCTGTTTTTTTTTTTTTTGGGGGGGGTGTTCATTGCTATTGCTGCTATTTTAGGCTCCACATATTTGTCTTTGGCTGACTTATTTCATTTTACAAAATGTCTTCAAGGTCCATCGATGGGGTCACAAATAGCAAGACTTCTTTCCTCTTTACAGCTGAGTAATTATACACACATGCAAACACCTTCATTCATTCACCTACAATAGACACTTAAGTCATTTTCATATCTTGGCTATTATAAATAATGCTGCAAAGAACATAGGGGTACATCTATCTTTTTGAGTTGGTATCTTTGTTTTCTTCACATAAATACTTAGAAACAGAACTGCTGGCTCATTTAAAAAATTTCTTAGCAATCTCTAAACTGCCTGGGCATCTCTGATTCCGTTCTTTCCATGCCTCTGGCTGGGGCATTGGCTCCGCTCCTCTCAACACGGAGCTTCCATCACTGAGTGAAAGCTGCTGTCCAGTTGTTCTGTGTCCCAGCCACTGGGACAAGGCAGATATCTGGAGTCTTTTAAAGACATGGCTTGGAAGCTGCTCAAATTGCCTCTCACATCCTGTTGTCAGATGTGCCACACCTATCTGCAGAGACTAAGGAATCTATTCTCCAGCTTGGTGTCCATACATCCAGCTAAAACTTGGGGTGTTCTGTTAGTAAAGGAGAATAGGCGTGCAAACACAGGGGCAGGGGTTCACAACCAGTTAGTGACATGAATATTCAGGTGTTCAGCTTTACAAGACAATGCCAAATTGTTTTTCAGGATGGTTAAATCAATTTACACCTGTCAGCAGGACAAAATTTCCATTAATACACACCCCAGCAATAGCTGTTACTGCCAAATGTCTTATATATTTATTTTTAATCCATTTAACAGGTATAAGATATTTCATTATGATCTTAAGTTGCAGGTCCTTGATTACTAATGAAGGTGAATGTCAATATTTTCCCTTTAGTGAAATAAATTAGTTGTTCAAATCTTTTGCCCATTCCTTCCCACCCTAGCCTCAAGATTTTTTTTTTTGTAGGAGATTTTTAGATTCGTATAAAATTTTAAATACTGATCATTTGTCAGTTATGTGTTGTAAATATCTTCTGCTTTTAGGGCCTCTCCTTTCACTTTAGGATGTCTTTTGTTTAACCTAAGCCCTTAATTTCAACATAATTTTGAATATTCTGCAGTTAGAGCTCTTAAGTCTTGTTTAAGATGAATTTCCCTACGCAAAGGTTGTAAAAATGCTCTTTCATTTCCTTCTAGAATTTTAAATTTAGTTAAGCTTTTAAAATATCTAGAATCAATTTTTTGTAAAGTATGAGATAGAAATCCAATCTGGCCTGTCTTTCCTGTGGATGTGAAATGTCACTTTTATCACTTAACTTTCTATGGAGGTGTGAGTATTCTTATGAGCTCTACACAGATCCACTGACCGATATGTCTATCCTTGCATCCAGTGAAACAATGTTCTACCATAGACTCCTAATGAGTTTTGAGATCTGGTAGGTCAAGTCTTCAAGCATATTCTGGCTACTTTTTTTTTCTTTTGCTATTTTTACCCCTACATTCTATTCTTTTAGAATAAATTGTCAAATTTCTCTAACAAAATATCAGTTTGTACTTCAACTTAACACAAAAATCATATGTAGGTAATTCATTCAGCCATAAACATCAGAATATGGTTTGGTTTCCTTTTTTTTTCCTTTTCTCTTCCCTCTTTCCCTCCTTCCTTCCCCTCTTCCTCTCTCCTTTTGTAAAAGATTCATGTGACCTGATACTGTAGAAGAATTGTTTCCATGAACATAACACCCAGCTTTCATTCTTTCTTTTTGCTACTAGTCACCACAAAGAGAGTCCTCATACACTGTTGATGGGATTGCAAATTGTTGCAACCATTATGGAAAACAGTATGGAGGTTCTTAAAAAAATTAAAAACAGTTATCACATGATCCAGCAATTCCACTTCCAAGAATATAACTGAAAGAAATGAAAACACTGTTCACCAGCAATCCCTGAGCATATATATGCAAAAAAAATTCAAAAAGATACACACACCCCAATGTTTACACAGCACTATTCATTATAGTCAAGACATGGAAGCAACCCAAATGTCCATCAGCAGAGGAATGGATAGAGGAGATGTGGTATAAAAAAGAATGAAATAGCACCATTTGCAGCAACATGGATGGACCTACAGATGATCGCACTAAATGAAATTAGAGAAAAACAAATACCGTATGATATCATTTATATATGGACTCTAAAAGAATGATACAAATGAACTTATTTACAAATCAGAAACAGACCTACAGACTTTGAAAACAAACTTATGGTTATCAAAGGGGAAAGGTAGAGGGGAGGGAGAAATTAGAAGTTTGGAGCTCCATAGTATATGGAGCTTCTATATACATACTACTATATAGAAAACAGACAGTCAACAAGAACCTACTGTATAGCACAAGAGAACTCTACTCAATATTCTGTAATAACGTATATGGGAAAAGAATCTGAGAAAGAATGGATATATGTACATATATATAGCTAAATCACTTTGCTGTACACTTGAAGCTAATACAATATTGTAAGTCAACGATACTCCAATATAAAATAAAAAGTTAAAATTTCAAAATCCCAAAAAAAACAAAAAACAAAATATCAGTTTGGATTTCAGCAAGCATTGCAAATAATGTACAAATAAACTGGTGGAAATTGATATTTTTACAATATTAACAAATTTACAATCTTTACAAAAGTATTTGTTATGCCCAAGTCTCGAAATCTCCCAATGACCACCAGGGAGCCAGTATCCGATGCAAAAGCAAGAGAGTCTTTATTACCAAGCTCGAGCTGGGGCTCCCACCAACACCGACACAGCGGCTGTAGGGAGGAGCCTCAAACTCTGGGTTTCATTGCTTATATAGGGTAGACGTCTAATTGATTACCTTCTGTGGAAGGGTTAGGTGCTGGGTTCTGATTGGTTCCCATTTCCCGGGCTTAATTGCTTAATTCAAATTTCCTGGGCAGGTCATAAGTCCTGTATGTAAAGTCAGGAGATCCTAATCTGGGATCTGATTTGCTCTCAGGTGGTGGGTGAGGTCAGGGGATTTCCAAAGACTCTTCAGAAATGGGGTCTTTAACAAAATAGGGTGGCTTAGGTCCTTCATTCCCCCCTTCTCAAGGTCCCAAGACAGACCCAATCATGGGTCCTGCTCTATGTTTTCTTCCTCTAAGGGAGCCACTGGCAGAGCCTCTTCTCATAAGGCAAACAGGTCCGCAGGCCGTGTGTGGGTGTAGTGGACCCAAGCAGAGATGCTGTCAACTTTGAGAGAGTTGGTGCCATCAGGATGACAAGGAATGGTCCTTTCCACCTGGGTTTTAGGTTTCTTGTCTATATGTACACCCAGTCTCCCTGTCGGTAGTGGTGGGGTTCAGGTGGAGGGCCTGATTCATATACTGCTTTGAGCCTTTCCCATACGCGCCTGTGGGAGTATTGTAAGGACCAGAGACAGAAAAGCAATTTTTGGTCAATTTCCTTTAACACTTCTGCCTTTAGGTTAGGGATTATTGGGGGAGGTGTTACATACATGATCTCAAAAGAGGAGAGTCCCATTTGATAGGGCGAGTTCCGCACCCTTTAAGGCAAAGGAGAGGAGAGCCACCCAGTCCCCGCCAGTCTCAGCTACTAGTTTTAGTGTCTCTTTAAGCATCCTATTCATCCTTTCTACTTGTCCTGAGCTCTGGGGCCTTATAGGCACAGTGTAACACTTCCATGTAGCCCCCAAAGCCCGGGCTACCGCCTGGCTTACCTCAGACACAAAGGCTGGCCCATTATCTGACCCCACCTGTGCTGGAAACCCGAACCCTGGCAAGATGTCTTCAATCAGCTTTTTGGCCGCCACCTGGGCCGTTTCTCTTTTGGTGGGGAAGGCTTCCACCCACCCTGAGAATGTAACTATGAATACCAACAGGTATTTGTATCCATATCTACCCGGTTTCACCTCAGTAAAGTCCACTTCCCAGTAAGCTCCTGGTCTTGTCCCCCGTTCTCTAGTGCCTTGGTTGGCCGGATGAGAGACAGCGTTGGTAAGCTGGCAAGCCTTACAGTTCAATAGATGTCCTCTATTGTTTTTCTGGCATCCTTATTTTTAATCATCTTGCCCTCGGCCATGAGGAGTCCCCTTTCTCTGTAGATGGCCTCGTGTATATGGGCAGTGGCAAAGGCGTATTGGCTATTGGTAATGATGTTAAGCTTTTTGTCTTTCCCCAGCTGTAGGGCTGAGTCCATTTCAAACAAAACTGCTTCCGTCCGTATACCAGGTGACGTCAACATCTTGCAAGTCCTCTTGCGTCCTGTGCACCTGGGCTAGTATCTCGCTGCAGTCTTGGATCGGGGCTTCCAAGTCCGGGTTAGGAAGCAACGTAGCCGGATTGAGAGCAGTATGGGGTAGAAAGATGATTCTGGAAGGGTTTAGCAGTAGTCCCTGGTAGTGGGTCAGCCGAGCATTGCTGATCCACCTGTCTGGAGGCTGCTTTAGTATGCCTTCAATGGCATGGGGGGCGGTGACGTGTAGTTCCCGCCCCAGGGTCAGCTTGTCTGCATCCTTGACCATCAAGGCCACGGCTGCAATCATGCGGAGGCATGGGGACCAGCCCAAAGCCACGGGGTCTAGGCGTTTAAACCAGCAGATCCCAGAAATTCCCTCAACTTTGAGGTGAATCTAAGGTCGGTATTTTGAGCACTGTCTCTTTCCGTGCCTCCGACAGCCACCTCTGCCCCTCCCTTAATACATACCCTAAGTAGGTGACTTCTGGTTGACATATCTGAGCCTTTTTGACTGAGGCCTGGTACCCCAATTGGCCAAGGGTCTGCAGCAGTTCTCGAGTGCCCACCAGACAAACCTGTTGATCTCGTGCTGTGATCAGGAGGTCATCTACATATTGCAACAAATTGGGGGTGTTGTTGTCTGAACTCACCCAGGTCTTAATGAAGGGCCTCATCGAAGATGGTGAGGGAATTTTTAAATCCCTGCGGCAGCCGTGTCCAGGTCAGCTGTCCATTGATCTCTTCTTCTGGGTCAGACCATTCGAAAACAAAAAGGTTCTGGAGGAAAAAAGTAAGAGCCACCTGGTTAAAAATGCATTATCAAAGCAGCCTGAGTGCCTTCCGCTTCTGGGTCCACGGGGGTGTACTGTCTCAAGGCCTCCATCAGCCTTTCCAGATAGGCAACTGGACTCTCGGTGGGGCCATGTTGAACATCTCCTACTCTAGCTAGGTTAGTGGGTTTCCATGCAGCTGCCTCAAGCGCCCCCAACAGAGTCTGGTTCTTGGACGCCAGGAGGAGGCTGAAGAAGGCGTCCTTTAGATCTAAGACCGTATACCAGTGATGGTCTGGTGGGAGAGAGCTCAGGAGGTTGTATAGGTTCGGAGTTTCTCCTGGGAGGAAGTGAATCTGAGCTCCCATCTTGGTTAACAAGTCTCTTCCCAACAGTGGGAAGGGGCATTCTGGGATGACCATAAAGGAGTAGGATACCCGGCCCGTGCCCAAATCCACCGATCTTCGGGTAGTCCATTGATTTGTTTCATCCCAGTGGCCCCCTGCACCCAAGAGATTTTTCCTGCCAGCTTCCCCTGAGGCTCTAAAAAAAAACAGATATTGAGCCCCTGTGTCAACAAGGAAGTCAATTGGGGTCCCCTCCATTCTTAGGGTTACCCTGGGTTTAGGGAGGGGCACCGAACCCTGTCTCCCCTAGTCGCTCAGTTCATCGACGGCCAGGATAGGGGTCTTTCGCAGTCCCTTCTTTTTCTTAGGGCATTCCCTGGCCCAATGTCCTTCCTCTTTACAATAGGCGCATTGGTTCTTTCCTGATGCTGGTCGCGTAAAGGGGATGGCTTTGACCTTCAGCTGCCAGGCGGTACAGTTGGCGCTCCCTCTCTCCCGAGTCAGGAACTGTCGCCACCAGCAGGATATGTGCCATGTTGCGGGTCTGGCGGCCTGCTGCCTTGGCTTGCTTCTCCTCAGGGGTCTCTTGGGTGTTGTAGACCCTTTCTGCCACTGTTATTAAATCCTGGATACTCTTTTCACCCAGGTGCTCTAGTTTTTGTAACTTTTTTCTAATGTCTGGAGCCACCTGGTTAACAAACGCATTATCAAAGCGCCTGAGTGCCTTCCGCTTCTGGGTCCACGGGGGTGTATTGTCTCAAGGCCTCCATCAGCCTTTCCAGATAGGCAGCTGGACTCTCGGTGGGGCCCTGTTGAATATCTCCTACTCTAGCTAGGTTAGTGGGTTTCCGTGCAGCTGCCTTGAGCGCCCCCAACAGAGTCTGGCGGTAGACCTGGAACCTCTCCTTACCTTGTGCCATATTGTAATCCCAATCAGGTCGCGATAAAGGAAAAGAGGTGTTAATTTCATCTATATTAGTGGTGGGTTCTCCATTTGCCCCGGGACCCTTTTACGGGCCTCATTCTGTATTCTCTCTCTCTCCAGTGGTGAAGAGAATCTGGAGCAGCTGTCGACAGTCGTCTCAGGTGGGCTGATGAGTAAAAAGCACAGTCTCTAGGAGGTTAGATCTCTAGGGTTATCTGAAAACTTAGCATTCTGGAACTTCCAGTTATATAGATCACTGGTAGAGAAGGGCCAGTATTGATGAGGCTGGTTTCCTTCCTCGTCGGGGGGACCGGCCACTCGTAAAGGGAGGGCAACAGTTGAGTCTTCCGGCCCCGCCGGAGACACGGCTCGCCTATGGCAAGTGTTTTGTGTGGGGCCCCCTTCTGATGCATCGGCCCCAGGTGGAGGGATAGCAGGGGCCCGTGGTGGCTCGAGGAGTTGGTAAGGGGGTGGGAAGAGAAGTTCTTCTTCTGTTCCCCCGTGTAAAATGGGGTACAGTGGTGCCATTGGTTCAGGTTCCTTGGGATCTTTCAGGTTCTTTCCTACACGTGTCGCCAGCACCTCTGCGGTGGAAAATCCCTGTTGAGGCAAGAAAGGTTTTATCCATGGAAGGGGGCACAATATGAGGTCTTCCCATACTATGACATAGGGAACTTGCTCAGGGTGTCTGCTCCGTGGTCGAAAGATGATGTCTTGGACTCAGTACACGGTTTCCAAGTCAAAAGTGCCCTCTTTTGACTTGGGGCCATCCCACGTGGAAGGTTGGCCATTCCGCACTGCAAATAGTGATAATTTATCTTTCTTAATTTCCACAGAGGTCACGTGCACGCATCTTGACCTCCTTAAAATGATCAGTAGTCAAGGCTAGAGGCGTAGGGCTAGACTGGCTTTGCCCCATCGTTCCTGGATCAGTCAGATGTTGGTAAATTAACACAGTACAGCCAGCCACACAGACAGAGAGACGGAACAAACAAGCCTCCGGAGGCAAAACCGAAAGTAAGACGACATCCTCCAGCCGTTCAGCAGGAGCGACCTGTTACCATCTACAGAGAACAGGGGCACTCTGTCTCCTCCGACGGGGTCGGGGACGTCTCCCAACGACCCCCACCGGTGACCCGTCGGCGCGTCTGCCTGAGTCATATACCGGTTTCAGAAAATAAGCCCTGTCAGAAACGAAAAGACAGACAGAAAAAAGCTTGCTGGCTGCAGATGACTCTCCGGATCGGTCTTCCCGTGGAGCCAGTGGGATCCCGGACGAGCCCCCAAATATTATGCCCAAGTTGTGAAATCTCCCAATGACCATCAGGGAGCCAGTATCCAATGCAAAAGCAAGAAAGTCTTTATTACCAAGCTCGAGCTGGGGCTCCCACCAACACCAACGCAGCGGCTGTAGAGAGAAGCCTTGAACGCTGGGTTTCATTGCTTATATAGGGTAGACGTCTAATTGATTACCTTCTGTGGAAGGGTTAGGTGCTGGGTTCTGATTGGTTCCCATTTCCTGGGCTTAATTGCTTAATTCAAATTTCCTGGGCAGGTCGTAAGTCCTGTAGGTAAAGTCAGGAGATCCTAATCTGGGATCTGATTAGCTCTCAGGTGGTGGGGTGAGGTCAGGGGATTTCCAAAGACTCTTTCCTCAAAAATGGAGTCTTTAACAAAACAGGGTGGCTTAGGTCCTTCATATTTATATCTTTACAACACTGAATCTCTATATTGAGTATCTTTTCATTTAAGTAATCTTTAATCTCTTTCAATAACATTTTAATATATTCTCTGAAAAGGTCTCTGTATACAGTTTGTAAAATTTATTCCTAGTATGCTTTTTTTGTTGTTATTAATTTGGTTTCACTTTTAGAACTGTTAGGTAATTAGAATAGGAAACAGGAGTCCAAAATGGTGGTGGCTAAAAGACAAGGAAGAGAAAAGCCCATGAAAATAGAACAAAGGAAGGTCTGAGGATCAGTGTGAGGACCTCAGGTAGAACAAACAACATTCCTGGCTAGCCCAGTTTACATAGGGCAGGTCCAGGGGGAGAAAAAACATATAAAAAGAGGAGCCAAAGGGCTGGGGGCCTCTCTCCCGCACGTTGGCGCACTCCCCCACTCTCTTCTCTTCACGTCTTTGGGTCGACATGCTCTCATGCCCCGAGTATGGATTTTCCGGCTATTTTCTAAATAAAATAGAGCTGTAACACAGAGCTGTAACACTGATTTGTCTAAGAGTTATAACATGGTCTGTTCGAGACCTGAGAGCTATAATACGGTCTGGTCTATCCAAGACCCGAGAGCTGTGACACGCCGAAGGCTTTAATGTCCATCACTCCAAATCTTTGTTGTGACGAGACAGAACCGAGGAGCATACGGTCTCCTGACAAAACTATAATTTCTAACTTGTTATAGAAATTGTGTAGAAATGAAACTGACTTTTGAATATTAATTTTAAACTTGGTTAACTCTGCTGCTGTCGGGAGCCGCGTTAAGCATTATTGACAAAATGGAGGCATGGTCTCCAGCCCCCTCTCCTCATTCCGCAGGTACGGATCCTGGATCCCGGGATGAAGGAGTTAGGCCTTGTAATTCTGACTTGTCTTTTCCTCTCCTTGGCTGAGTTGACTGAAAAGGAATATTAAGGTGCTTATTGTTCTCGAGAGGAGCATGAGAAGGCACAAAGACTTTTGCAGCATTGCTCAGAAAATAATTCATAAAGTTAATCACTGACATTTGTTCAAGGACTTTTACAAAAGAGTGTTCATCTTTTTACAAAAGGTGAATGGATGGATGAGTGGGTGAATGGATGAGCACATAGGCCTCAGCTTGAGGCCATGGGAGGGATTGCTACTGAAGCCTATTTGTGAGGAGAATGTTTATGGCAAAGGAGTTTACTGAATTTAGGGCTTAGAAATAATTAAAACAGTTAGAAGTTAAAGATTTAAGGAATGTTGTAAAGTTAGCATATTTTACTATAGCTTATAGAAGTTAGGAATTTTTAGAGACACTATAGCTAGAAGCCTTTTTAAGGGATAGTGAGCTCAGGATGTTAGAGGCAAACAGGTTGGGAAGATAAGTAGTAAACTGAAGAATGTAGCATAAGTCACAGTGTAATCACAAGTTAACTAAGGACACATTAGAAGAGGGAGATAATAGATGATAAGGCTGATTCCAAGAGAATCACTGAAGGAGGAACTCTATTTGAAGAGCAACAATGATTTATGCAGATAATAAATCTGGGAGAGGAGGATCTGAAAATGTCAAACCTGTGGCCTAATGCTTTTGTAAAAGTATAAAAGAGAATCTTAAACTTGAAATAAACAGGCAGTCCAAAAGAAAACTGAGAGGCTGCCTCATCACCGACACCTTTCATCTCTTGAGGTTGAATCCCTGGATGCTGGAGCTGGACTCTGGTATGCTGCTGCTGCTAAGTCGCTTCAGTCATTTCCGACTCTGTGCGACCCCATAGACGGCAGCCCACCAGGCTCCCCCATCCCTGGGATTCTGCAGGCAAGAACACTGGAGTGGGTTGCCGTTTTCTTCTCCAGTGCATGAGAGCAAAAAGTGAAAGTGAAGTCGTTCAGTCGCGTCCAACTCTCAGCAACCCCATGGACTGCAGCCCACCGGGCTCCTCCATCCATGGGATTGTCCAGGCAAGAGTACTGGAGTGGGGTACTACTGCTGTCTCCATGGTCACCTCTATTATTGATTAATATAATTTGTAGGTTGCAGTGGCCACAGGACTGGAAAAGATCAGTTTTTATTCTAATCCCAAAGAAAGGCAATGCCAAAGAATGCTCAAACTACCGCACAATTGCACTCATCTCACATGCTAGTAAAGTAATGCTCAAAATTCTCCAAGCCAGGCTTCACAATACATGAACCTTAACTTCCAGATGTTGAAGCTGGTTTTAGAAAAGGCAGAGGAACTAGAGATCAAATTGCCAACATCCGCTGGATCATGGAAAAAAAGCAAGAGTTCCAGAAAAACATCTATTTCTGCTTTATTGACTATGCCAAAGCCTTTGACTGTGTGGATCACAATCAACTGTGGAAAATTCTGAAGAGATGGGAATACCAGACCACCTGACCTGCCTCTTGAGAAATCTGTATGCAGGTCCGGAAGCAACAGTTAGAACTGGACATGGAACAACAGGCTGGTTCCAAATAGGAAAAGGAGTACGTCAAGGCTGTATATTGTCACCCTGCTTATTTAACTTATATGCAGAGTACATCATGAGAAACGCTGGACTGGAAGAAACACAAGCTGGAATCAAGATTGCCAGGAAAAATATCAATAACCTCAGATATGCAGATGACACCACCCTTATGGCAGAAAGTGAAGAGGAACTAAAGAGCCTCTTGATGAAAGTGAAAGAGGAGAGTGAAAAAGTTGGCTTAAAGCTCAACATTCAGAAAATGAAGATCATGGCATCCAGTCCCAACACTTCATGGGAAATAGATGGGGAAACAGTGAAAACAGTGTCAGACTTTATTTTCTTGGGCTCCAAAATAACTGCAGATGGTGACTGCAGCCATGAAATTAAAAGACGCTTATTCCTTGGAAGAAATGTTATGACCAACCTAGACAGCATATTGAAAAGCAGAGATATCACTTTGCAAACAAAGGTCCGTCTAGTCAAGGCTATGGTTTTTCCTGTGGTCATGTATGGATGTGAGAGTTGGACTGTAAAGAAGGCTGAGCACTGAAGAATTGATGCTCCAACTGTGGTGTTGGAGAAGACTCTTGAGAGTCCTTGGGCTGCAAGGAGATCTAACCAGTCCATTCTGAAGGAGATCAGCCCTGGGATTTCTTTGGAAGGAATGATGCTAAAACTGAAGCTCCAGTACTTTGGCCACCTCATGCGAAGAGTTGACTCATTGGAAAAGACTTATGCTGGGAGGGATTGGGGGCAGGAGGAGAAGGGGATGACCGAGGATGAGACAGCTGGATGGCGTCACTAACTCCACGGGCGTGGGTCTGGGTGAACTCCGGGAGTTGGTGATGGACAGGGAGGCCTGGTGTGCCGCGATTCATGGGGTCGCAAAGAGTCGGACATGGCTGAGCGACTGAACTGAACTGGGTGTTTTTATGTACACAACCTGATGTGAATAATGACACATTATTCTAATGTGTCATTTTCTAATTACTCTAATGTGTCATATTCTAATTCCTTTCTAACCCTCATATTTTTTGTTTCTTCTTCTTGTTTTACAGCTCTGGCCAGAATCATGAGAACAGTGGAATGGGTATGGTGGAATTGGGCAACATTTTCTTAGTCTTAATTTTCAAAAAATGCTTTTAATGTTTCACCCTTAGGCCATTAGGTTAGGTTTTGAGTAGATAACCTTAATCATAATAAGAGCATTCTTTTATATTTCTTACCTTGAATTTACCAAGAGTTTCTTTCTTTCTTTAATTGTGAAAATGTATGGAATTTTATCAAATGCACTCTGTGCCCCTACTGAAGTGTTGAGTGAAGTTTTTCTGTGTTAATGTGATGAACTATGTTTGGAGTTTTGCCTTTTTTTTTTTTGATGGTGACCATTCCTGCGTCTGTAGACTAACTCCTACTTGGTCAGAATGGAGTGTTTATTCTTCATATTACTGGATCTATTCATATTACTCTTATCATCATGTCTAAGATTTTTTCCATGTAGATAAATGAGTGATGTCATCCCATAATTTTAATTTATTATACAGTACTTGTCTGACTTTGGTGTCATAGTTCTCTGGCTCTTAGAGATAAGTTGAATAACGTTCCCCTATTTTTCTGTTTTTTGGAACAGTTTATATAATATGAAATTGCTGTCCTTATAGACAATAATGAAAATTCTCGAGTTTCAGGGAAAAATGTTTCAGTCTACCAATATGTACCATTAGCATTTAAGTTTTCTTATACCAGCATATTAAATTTATCTTTAAAATACAATAGTTTTGGAGAAGGAAATGGCAACCCATTCCAGTTTTCTTGCCTGGAGAATTCCATGGACAGAGCTCTGAGCCTGGTGCACTACAAACCTTGGGGTCACACACAAAGAGTTAGACACGACAACAACCAAGCACAAGGTAGTTTTAGATAGTATAAACTATACTAGCTCTCCAATTTACTACAACTTTATTGAAAGAGCTTTTGATTTTTGGTGTCCAAATGAGGTACATGAAGGTAGTCCACTGGAGAAAGTTCCAGTGAGTCTGGTACATATATGTAAATGATAATGCTGGTAGCTGTTTCACTTGGGTTGAACAGGCTACAAAACCATCATTAGAATCTTCTCTAGTCTCAGTATATGCATATTCATGTGCTTTAACAACATCCAGACCCTGTCCAGATAGTTTTTTTTATTGTCATGCAATTTCTATTTTCCTTTTCATAGGCTTTGATCCTCTCCAAAATAAGTCTCAGTCTTTGATGTCCCATCAATCATTGTGCCCATCTGTCCAATGTTTTGACCTTGTTTATTGCAGCCAAGTGTTGATGTCTTGTATTGGACACTGCTTAAGTTTGCAACAAATGTCTGAATTATTGCTTGTAGGCTAGAACTTTTGTTTATGGGCAATTTAAAACAAATTTAGATCTCTTTTGTGATTCAATTTTGAAAATCATATTCTCAGAATGAAATTAAAAAAAAAATAACTTTATGGGAGTGTAGCTGATTCAAAATGTCATATTAGTTTCAAATGTACAGCTAAGTGAATCAGTTATACATACACATATAGCCATTCTTCTTGAGATTTCTTTCCCATATTGGTTATTACAGAATATTAAGTAGAGTTCTCTATGCTGCACAGTAGGTCGTTATTAGTTTTCTATTTTATATATGGTGGTGTGTATATGTTAAACTCCTAATTTTTCACTTCCCTCCCACATTTCCCTTTGATAACCATAAGTTTTACTTCAGAATCTCTGAATCATTTCTGTTTGTAAATAACTGCATTTAATATTTTTTATTAGATTCCACATATAAATGATATCATATAATTTTCTTTGGCTGACTTCACTTAGTATGACAACCTCTAGGTTCATCCATGTTGCTGCAAATGGCACTAATTCATTCTTTTTTATGGTTGAGTAGTATTACATTGTATATATGTATGACATCTTTATCCATTCCACTGTCGATGAAAATTTAGGTTGCTTTCATGTGCTGTTTATTATAAACAATGCTGCAGTGAACACTGGGGTGCATGTATCTTTCTGAAAGGTCTTCTTCAGATATATGCCTACGAGTGGGATTGCTGGATCATATGATGGTTCTATATTTAGATTTTTAAGGAACCTCTACACTGTTCTCTATAGTGGTTGTACTAATTTACATTCCCACCAACAGTGCAGGTGGGAATGCACTTACATTTGCTCCACACTCTCTCCAGCATTAACTGTTTGTAGATTTTTGGATTATGGCTATTCTGACCTGTGTGAGGTGATAACTTCATTGTAGTTTTAATTTGAATTGCTGGTTAACAATTGGGGTCGCAAAGAGTTGGACATGACCGAGCGACTGAACTGAACTGAAAAATTAGTGAGGTGGAGCATTTTTTTCATGTGCTTTTTGGCCTTCTGTATATCTTCTTTGAAGAGATGTCTATTTAGATCTGCTCATTTTTTGATTGGGTTGTTTGGCTTTTTTATATTAAGCTAATGAGCTTTCTGTATATTTTGGTGATTAGTCCCTTGCCAGTTGTTTTGTTTGCAAATATTTTCTCCCATTCTGTGGGTGTTTTTTTTCACTTTGTTTATGGTTTCTTTTGCTGTACGAAAGCTCTTACGTTTTAGTTAGGTCCCATTTGCTTATTTTTGCTTTTATGTTCATTAGGAGGTGGATCAAAAAAGATCTTGCTTCAGTTTATATCAGAGTGTTCTACCTATGTTTTCTTCTAAGAGTTTTACAGTATCTGGTCTTATATTTAGGTCTTTAATCCATTTTTAGCTTATTTTTGTGTATGGTGGTAGGGAATTTCTAATTTCTTTTTTTTTTACATTTATCTGTCCAAGTTTTCCAGCCTCACTTATTGAAGAAACTGTCTTTTCTCCACTGTATGTTACTGCCTTTGCAATAGATTAGTTGATCACAGGTGCACAGATTTATCTCTGGACTGTCTATCCTGTTCCATTGATCTATATTTCTGTTTTTGTGCCAGTATCACACTGTTAAAAAAAAAATGAAACCATTCCCTCTAAGATCAGGAACAAGCCAAGGATGTCCACTCTTGCCACTTTTACTCAACACAGTTTCAAAAGTCCTAGACATGACAATCAGAGAAGAAAAAGAGATAAATGGAATCCAAATTGAAAAAGAAGTAAAACTGTCATTGTTTGCAGATGATATGATACTATCCATGGAAAATTCTAAAGATGCTATCAGAAAGCTATTAGAGCTCATCAACTGATTTGGTTAAGTTGCAGGATACAAAATGAATACACAGAAATCACTTGCATTTCTATACAGTAACAACAAAAGATTAGAAACAGAAATTAAGTAAATAGTATCATTTACCATCACATCAAAAAGAATAAAATACCTAGGAATAAACCTAAGGAGGCAAAAGATCTGAACCCAGGAAACTATAAGCTGCTGATGAAAGAAATCAAAGATGATATACACAGATGGAGAGATATACCATGTTCTTGGATTGGAAGAATCAATACTGTCAAAATGACTATATTACCCAAAGCAATCTACATATTCAATGTAATTCCTATTAAATTACCAATGGCATTTTTTCACAGAACTAGAATTTAATTTTTTAATTTGTATGAAAACACAAAGACCCTGAATAGCCAAAATCATCTTGAGAAAGAAAAACAGTGCTGGAGGATTCAGATACCTGACTTGAGACTACACTACAAAACTACAGAATGATATCTTTGAACTATCCTTGAATAATCCTTTCACTAACAGAACTTTTCTCCAGGCCAGATGAAACTTCTGCCTGCTTCAGCTGAATGATACCTCAGTTTAAATTTATATAAAAGATAGTTTGCATGTCTTTCAAAGACATTATATATTGTTTACTTCTGTGGAAAAATAAAAATAAACTCAAGAACCCAACAAAATTAAAAGACACACTACTGTTATATATTCTCAATAGCAAAAATGGAATTATATTTATATCAAATATATAACTCATAGTCAATTTTCAACTGAACAAATGTTGACACTGCCTGTGGTCCACTTTAACACATGATTGAAATAATCTGTTTCTCAAAAGTGTGGTAGAAAGTGTCCATAAAAGTGAAAGTGTTAGTCACTCATTCATATGCGACTCTTTGTGATCCCATGGATTGTAGTTCACCAGGCTCCTCTGCCCATGGGATTCTCCAGGCAAGGATACTTGAGCGGGTTGCAGTTCCCTTCTCCCGGGGATCTTCCTGACCCAGGAATTGAAGCTAGGTCTCCTGCATTGCAGGCAGATTCTTTACTACTGCCTCAGCCATCAGGCAGAACTTGCCCATAAAACCACGTAAGTCACATACACACTTGGGCATGCTCTGTCACTTCAGTCATGTCCAACTCTGCAACCCTAAGGACCATATCCCGCCAGGCTCCTTTGTCCATGGGATTCTCCAGGCAAGAACACTGGAGTGGGCTTCCGTTTCCTCCTTCAGGGGATCTTCCCCACCCAGGGACAGAACCCGGGTCTCAGCACCTCCTGCATTGCATGCACACACCTGGCTTCATGTAATAACTGGTGAAAACTGAGTAACATCTCAAATCCAGTTAGGGCTGAGTTTGATGTTGCACTACAGTTATAAAGGTAACACGATCGTGGAAAGAGGGCTCACAGAATTCTATTCAACTCTATTTTTGCAACTTCTTGTAAGCTTAGTTATTTCAAAAACTAAAAAGTTAGTAAGAAAACACACAGGCCTGCTGCTTGATACTTTCATGTATGCTTTTTTTGGGGGGGCGGGCATTAAACACATAGAAAGCATGCTGCATTTACTTCTCAATCCAACTCACTATTGCTCATATTAATTAGGAATGGAGTCTTAAAAGACTGTGTCAAAGCAGCAGTTTTCACATTTCTCTTTCTCTAACTTTGCTCTTAGAAAACCTGATCTCTGCGAAAGCAAGAATCATAGGTATTAAAAAAAAAAAAAAAATCCCAGGGAGGTTAACCTACAGTTGTCATTCATGTTAACTCTACATTAGTATAATCGAGGTATGACTGCAATTAAGGAGGTAGCAATGAAAGGGATGCCCACAGACCTTCATAAAGATGATAGCTTAATCCGTGACTAAGAAGTAATAATTGGAGCATTATTGTAGCAAATTCTATTACAGGCGTTACACTCTCAGGTTTCTAATACTAATTTAAAATCACTTTGATTCATCTGGTGCCGAAGTGTCACCATTCCATTCTGATCCCCAGAGTTCCACAGATAATTCTGTGCTTCAGCTTGAAAGCTCTCTGTCTGCTCCCAGGTATAGAGGCATCCTTGCAGCTGACTGGAGGAAGGTTTTTTGTTTTTTTGTGTGTGTGTTACCTCTCCCATCCATGCTTCACTAAATGTCATCTCTCCCACCATGTGGCCCTCCATTTGTCATTTCAATGGATGGCTAGGCAGCTGTTAATAATGAGAGTCTATCCAGAAACACCATAATCAGAGACCACATTCAACAGGAGCTCAGAAAGTAGTGACTACTAATGTGAGGCTTTTAGCACCTATTGAATGCATCCTTTTCAAAGAGGAGAGTCAAAGTGACTTTTCTGAAAGTCACTGTGTGAAATGACACAGTTCTCTATCCACTCTTTTTTCTCCCTGAGATATAAAGGGTCCAGTTTCATTTATGTGTTTATTAAAAAAAGAAAAGCTAATAGATACCTCAAGTCATTGGGCTACTTTCAATTCTAAAAGTCTTTCTAATGTTTTGAGGTTGAAATGGTAGAAACATTTTTATACACTTGGTGATTTCTTTTTCTGCCACGGGTTTCCCTGGATGTCTCAGGCTGGTCAACCATATTTATGTGCCTGAAATCCTTGTGACAGACACCACAAGGATAGGAGGAGAAACTTAACATCAGTGAAATATCTGATGCTGCCAGAGGTCTCTGAGACAGAAAGAATGAGCATGCTCTCCTGTGCCTTTGTAGGGAGGAAAAAGAGTCAGAGGGAACATGAATTGGGGCAGTATTCCAAGATGACAGGTCTTCCCACATGGTTCAGTGGGTAAAAAATACACCTTCAATGCAGGAGGTGAGGGTTAGATCCCTGGGTCAGGAAGATTCCATGAGGAGGGCATGGCAAACCCACTCCAGTATTCCTGCCTAGACAATCCCTTGGACATAGGAGCCTGGGGGGCGACAGTCCTTAGGGTCGCACAGAGTTAGATACGATTGAAGTGACTTAGGATGCACGCACACATTCCAACATAATCACCACCCACCGGGCCTCAAACTTTTGTGTACACAGCAGGGGCTGACTCTGTCTTAGTTTCTTCAATCTTCCACAAAACTTTTGTTGATCTTCATTTTCTTCACACATAGACCATCTCCTAAGATTCCCAGGGAGCAGGCCATTTGGTGGAAGAAAGCTGAGTACCTCTAAAGGAATTCAAATAAATTACTTTTTTAGTACTGTCATTTACTTCATTAAAACCTGACTTTGTCTAAGTCACTATTTGGAAAAATAATTCTAATATTTTACACATTCCCTATATTTATCCTATAAATACAGTATCTTATTTCTAATGACTCATCTTTGAGGAATAGGTGACATTTTATAGACAGATAAACCCATGCCCACCAAAGACCAGGGTCCTGATTTTAAACTCCCAGACCCCACTAACTCCAAGCTATCCTTGCCACCCTTGATCTGATCTACATCATCTCCAGCCTCTTAACTTTGAGCACAGGGACCACTAATGACCTTTGTTTCAGAATCTCCTGTTTCAGAGGCTGGTAACTGGCAGCTGATAAAATATAAGAAGGAGAATCCTGTTTGACTTTTAAGAATGACAGGCAAAAGTTGTCACTGATGGCTCTTATCTTTGCTGGATTTCAGTTTAAAAATGTGAAGACGTGTTTCTTACCATCTGAAGTCCACTAACAATGGGGTCTGAATCCCTCATGATTATTATCGTACTCTGATGGTTAGACGCAGAGTAGTAAGGATCTGGGCCACAGGCTGGAAACAAGTGTCACCGTGTGGCCACGCCTCCCCTGGCCCCTGCAGAAGATGCTCCATTAAACCAGGAGCCAGCGCAGGGCTCTTTTATCCATTGCTCCAAGGGAGACACAGCTGTCCAGAGTTGAACCTCCATCTGTCACCCCTGAGCTGACAGCAGGTATAACCTGGAGTAGAGAGTTCACCGAACAAACAGGAGTTACAGATTCACAAAGACTAAAAGAGTAAAATGATTTCGGAACTATAGGAAATGATATTTTTAATGAGATAAAGAGAGAGAAAACTTACTGACCTCTTGCAGAATGTCTGAGGGACGATTTAGTAAACGGATGAGGGAAAGGACATTTAGAAAGGGGAATCCTCTCCACCTCGCTCAAGAGTATTAGCTATTCACAGGCCAAATGTAAATGATTGACCATTACTTGCTCTCTGTGTTTTGTCAGTTTGGCAAACAGATCAGTAGTTGTGTGGCAAGTCAGCAGTCAATACGTGTGTCTGCATACTCTGTGCTACATAGAGAGTAAAAAGCACCAAGCATGAGTATTATTTAATATTGGATAATGCAGGTGGTGCTAGGTTCTGCCTGCCAATGCAGGAGAACTAAGAGACGATGGTTCAGTCCCTGGGTTGGGGAGATCCCCTTGAGGAGGAAATGGCAACCCACTCCTGTATTCTTGCCTGGAAAACCCCATGGACAGAGAAGCCTGGCGGGCTACAGTCCATGGGGGTCACAGAGTCAAAGACACGACTGAAGTGACTTAACACAATGCAAGCTGCTGCTTCAACACAAATGACTGTCCTTTTTAGTGAGGGACATTAACTTCTTTTTCTGTTAAAGCTTGACATCTAATCCCAAATATAAGGCAGTGTGCATGGCAGTTTAGAACACAGACCCTGGCCTCAGCTCTGCCCTTTATGGCTTTGTGACATTGGGTAATTACTCCACCTTTAAAAAGGAGGAAAATAATACCCACACTATATTGTTATTAAAATTAAATGAATTCATATTTGTACTTTGCTTAGAATAATGGCTGGCAAACAGTATCATCAGAGCTTATTAAATAAACAAAAAAATCTCTTCTTAAAAGTGTGTTGCTGCTGCTACTGCTGCTAAGTCGCTTCAGTCGTGTCCAATTCTGTGCGACCCCATAGATGGCAGCCCACCAGGCTCCCCGGTCCCTGGGATTCTCCAGCCAAGAATACTGGAGTGGGTTGCCATTTCCTTCTCCAATGCGTGAAAGTGAAAAGTGAAAGTGAAGTCGCTCAGTCGTGTCCGACTCTTAGCGACCCCATGGACTGCAGCCCACCAGGCTCCTCCATCCATGGGATTTTCCAGGCAAGAGTCCTGGAGTGGGGTGCCATTGCCTTCTCCGAAAAGTGTGTTAACATGGAGTAATTGTAGATGTTACCAAGTCTGGTTGAATTGCAATAAAGATAATTGTTTCTATCATTTACTAAAGAAGCTAAGTAAGACCCAGAAAAATGAAATATCTTGTTTAAGGATCCAGTATCTGACAAAACTGAGATACTTAAATCAGTTTACATAGAACACTGTCAAGGAGGAACACATACCAGTTCTCTTGCTTCCCTAATAAAAAAAAGTCATTAAAAGGTAAAAAATAGATGGGGAAATAGGCTGAGATTCCATCATTTATGCCCTGACAATGTAGGCCAGCACCTATCTGTGTGGCCGGATCAAAGTATGTGACCACAGACCCTCCCTTCTGCTGACTCACCCTGCCTCATCAACAGAAACCAGAGGTGAAACAGACATAGGAGGTCCCCACAAGGCCCACCAATTATACAGGGGCATGACTGAGAGTGATGCTAGTGGGGAGAACCACTGTTTCCTTTGTCCCGGGTAATGGTGCTCAACCCTGCTAATGACTGGATTATTTCTGTGCGCCATGTCACCTCAAAACAATGGTAGACCAAAAGACAACCTTAGCAACAATTACTTAAATATAAATGCTCTAAGCATACCAAATAAAAGATAGTAATCATTAAATTGAACAACAACATGAAAAGCCTCCGATTCAGACATATGTGGTCAAGAGATTCACTTGAAATATCCTAACACAGTTCAGTTCAGTTCAGTTCAGTTGCTCAGTCATGTCCGACTCTTTGCGACCCCATGAATCGCCAGGCTTCCCTGTCCATCACCAACTCCGGAGTTCACTCAGACTCATGTCCATTGAGTCCGTGACAGATAGGTTAAAAGTAAAAGGATGGAAAAATGTATACTAAGCAAACACTTACCAAAAGGAAATTGGGTTTTATCTATTCATACTAGACAAAGTGGATTTGAACAAGGAAAATTACAAGAACAAAGAGGCCTCATTACATAGTGATAAGGTGAATGCACTGAGAAGACATGTCATCTTTAATATGCATGCACACACAGAAAAATCAAAACCAAAAACACATTAAAATACAACTGGAAGAACGGCAGGGAGAAATAAATCCACAGTCATAGTTGGAGGCTTTCAGTTTCCTCTTTGAGCAATAGAACAAGGAGACAAAAAATCAGCAAGACCACAGAAGTATCAAACAATATCACTCCGGTGAAAAACAGCTGAATACACATTCTTTTCAAGTGCACAAGGAACACTTGTCAGGACAGACCACGTACTGGGTCATAAAACAACCTTAACATATTAAAAAAGAAATTAAGTATTGAAATCATACAAAGTATATTCTCTGACCGTACAGGAATTAATCTAGAAATCAACAATAGAAAAATATCTGGAAAATCTCCAAATTCTTAGAAATTAAATATTTCTAAATAATCCATGGGTCAAAGAGCAAGTATCAAAGGAAATTTGAAAAGATTTTAAATTGAGTGAAAATGGAAATAAAACATATCAAATTTGTGAGATAAAGCTTAAAGTAGTGCTTAGAAGAAAACATGTCATTAAATGCATGTATTAGGAAAAAAAGAGGCCTCAAATGAATACTAATTCCATCTCAGGGGATTAGAAAGAAGAGCAGAATAAACCAAACGTATAAGAAATAAATAAAGATAAGAGCAAGGGACTCTTAAGAGTTCCATGGAGAGCAAGGAGATCAAATCAGTCTGTCTTAAAGGAAATCAACCCTGAATATTCATCGGAAGGACTGACGTTGAAACCGAAGCTCAAATACTTTGGTCACGTGATGCAACAAACGGCCTCTCTGGAAAAGACTGATGTTGGAAAAGATTGAGGGCAGGGGGAGAAGGCAGCCACAGAGGATGAGATGGTTGGATGGCATCACTGACTCAACAGACATTAGTTTGGGCAAACTCAGGGAGATAGTGAAGGACAGGGAAGCCAGGTGTGCTGCAGTCCATGGGGACGCAGAGAGTCGGATACAACTCAGCGACTGAACAACAAAGGTGAGAGCAGAAAACCATAAAATTGAAAATAGCAAAAAGGTAAGAGCAAAAAGGTAAAGTTGAAAACAGCAAAACAATAGTGAAATCAATAAAACCAGAAGCTGATTCTTAGAAAAGCTCACTAAAATTGCTAAACTTCTAAACAGACTGATCAAGAAAATGAGAGCAGAAACATATTATTATATCAGGAGTGAGAGAATGTTACCATTACAGACCCAACACACATTACAATATTACAAGGGAAACTGTGAATAACTCTAATCATGTACATTCAAAAACTTACATGAAATGGAACAATTCCTTCGAAGACGCAAACTGCCAAAACTCACTGAAGAAGAACAGATACAGTTCTATATCCGTTAAAAAAAGGTGACGTCACAGTTAAATGGCACAAGTCAGTATGGACTAAGCAAAATAACTAAGATCAACTTGAGAATGCAGAGCTCTTTATTTTTTTCCTCTAGTGAGGAACCAGGAGAAGGCGATGGCCCCCCACTCCAGTACTCTCGCCTGGAAAATCCCATGGACAGAGGAGCCTGGTAGGCTGCAGTCCATGGGGTCACTAAGAGTCGGACATGACTGAGCGACTTCACTTTCACTTTTCCCTTTTATGCATTGGAGAAGGAATGGCAACCCACTCCAGTGTTCTTGCCTGGAGAATCCCAGGGACAGGGGAGCCTGGTGGGCTTCTGTCTATGGGGTCACACAGAGTCGGACACGACTGAAGTGACTTAGCAGCAGCAGTGAGGAACCAACTGGTTCCCAAATCTGAGATTTTTGCTGTTAGTTTATTTAGGGAAAGGTGCTGAGTAGTAGGCTGAGAACTATAGATTTTGAGCAAATGTCTTGAAATAGGAGACTGATATGATAAATGACTCTAAAGATCTTAGTCTCCTTAAGGAGATTATTTTAGCAAATGTGTTAGGGAAAAGATATCTACTGGACTTCCCTGTTAACTCAGATGGTAAAAAAAAAAAAAAAAAATCTGTCTGCAATGCAGAAGACCTGGGTTCGATCCCTGGGTTGGGAAGATCCCCTGGAGATGGGCACGGCAACCCACTCCAGTATTCTCGCCTGGGGAATCCCATGGACAGAGGAGCATGGTGGACTCCAGTATAGGGGGTCACAAAGAGTCGGACATGACTAAGCGACTAACACGCTGGAATAGACCGAATCTAGAGACAAGAATACTAGGAGACTGTCAGCAAAATGTACCGGTAAAGATTTGAGCGAGGCAGGCAGCTTTCAGAAATGAATCTAAGGGGCACATCCCTCGCGGAAGGTGAGGGGACAGAGCTGCGCACCAGGATCCGAGGCCTCGTGGTGAAAGGCTTTTTTGCTTGGGACCCGCTGCACAGGTTGTTGGAGAGAAGATAGTGGGTCGGGGGCGGGGTGAGGTTGGGGGCTGGGACAGCGCCATTGCCACCCGAGGGTGCAGGGCCCTGGAAGTGACCCCAACTTCAAGAACAGGCCACGAGAACGAAAAAAAGAAGCTTGCCAAGCAGAGAGCTGGGCTTTCCAAGCTACCTGACCTTAAAGATGCTGAAGCTGTTCAGAACTCCTTCCTGGAAGAAACACAGCTTGCTGAAGAAGGACTAGCTCAAGGTGAATATGAGAAGGGTGTGCACCGTCTGACAAGCAACGGCTGGTGTGGACTGCCACAGCAGTCACGGCAAGTGTTGCAACAAACCCTTCCACCACCAGTGTTTCAGACGACTCTCACTGAGCACCCGACAATTAGTCAGAGAATTTTAAGTGCTTAGAGCAATGGCACCCCACTCCAGTACTCTTGCCTGGAAAATCCCATGGGCTGAGGAGCCTGGTGGGCTGCAGTCCATGGGGTCTCGAAAGTCGGACACGACTGAGCGACTTCACTTTCACTTTTCACTTTCATGCATTGGAGAAGGCAATGGCAACCCACTCCAGTGTTCTTGCCTGGAGAATCTCAGGGATGGGGGAGCCTGGTGGGCTGCCATCTTATGAGGTCGCACAGTGTGGGACACGACTGAAGTGACTTAGCGGTAACAGCAGCAGCAGCAGCAGAGCTTCGCTAAAGATGATGTGGGATGAGAAACAAATGTTGACATAATGATCTCAATTAAAGCATATTTTTAAAATCTTAACTCAGAAGATGATTGGCTCTAGGGGAGGAAAGGCAGATAAAGCCTGTTATGGACTGTCCTCCACACTGGAGTCTCCCAAAGTTAAGTTTTACTTTGGGTAGATCCATTTGTCTGTTTTATTTATTTTTCCCAGTGAAAAGCGTATTTTTGCTGGAGGGCTTTTCATTTTATAAATACACTCTGAATTACTGGAATATGCATTTTTTTAATTCCTCAAATGTGTAATTAGAATATACATATAACATCCCATTCAGTTCAGTTCAGTTCAGTCGCTCAGTCCTGTCCGACTCTTTGCGATCCTATGAACCACAGCATGCCAGGCCTCCCTGTCCATCACCAACTCCTGGAGTCCACCCAAACCCATGTCCACTGAGTTGGTGATATCACCCAATCACCTTATCCTTTGTCATCCCCTTCTCCTCCTGCCCTCAATCTTTCCCAGCATCAGGGTCTTTTCCAATGAATCAGCTCTTCACATGAGGTGGCCAAGGTATTGGAGTTTCACCTTTAACATCAGTCCTTTCAATGAACACCCAGTCCTTCCAATAACTGGTTGGATCTCCTTGCAGTCCAAGGGACTCTCAAGAGTCTTCTCCAACACCACAGCTCAAAAGCATCAGTCTTCGGTGCTCAGCTTTCTTCACAGTTCAACTCTCACATCCATACATGACCATTGGAAAAACAATAGCCTTGACTAGATGGACCTTTGTCGACAAAGTATTCTGCCTTTTAATATGCTGTCTAGGTTGGTTATAACTTTCTTTCCAAGGAGTAAGTGTCTTTTAATTTCATGGCTGCAATCACCATCTGCAGTGATTTTGGAGCCCAGAAAAATAAAGTCAGCCACTGTTTCCCCATCTATTTGCCATGAAGTGATGGGACTGGATGCCATGATCTTAGTTTTCTGAATGTTGAGCTTTAAGCCAACTTTTTCACTCTCCTCTTTCACTTTCATCAAGAGGCTCTTTAGTTCTTCACTTTCTGCCATAATTGTGGTATCATCTGCATATCTGAGGTTATTGATATTTCTCCTGGCAATCTTGATTCCAGCTTGTGCTTCCTCCAGATCAGCATGTCTCATGATGTACTCTGCATAGAAGTTAAATAAACAGGGTGACAATATATAGCCTTGATGTACTCCTTTTCCTATTTGGAACCAGTCTGTTGTTCCATGTCCAGTTCTAACTGTAGCTTCCTGACCTGCATACAGATTTCTCTAAAGGCAGGTCAGCTGGTCTGGTCTGAGAGAGATGGAAATACCAGACCACCTGACCTGCCCCTTGAGAAACCTATATGCAGGTCAGGAAGCCACAGTTAGAACTGGACATGGAACAACAGACTGGTTCCAAATAGGAAAAGGAGTACGTCAAGGCTGTATATTGTCACCCTGCTTATCTAACTTCTATGCAGAGTACATCAATGGTCTGGTATTCCCATTTCTTTCAGAATTTCCCACAGTTTATTGTAATGTAATCATACATAATAAAAATGCTGACTCACAGTGATGTCTACTTAATCAAGACACTTGACTACCAGCTACTGATGTCTAGTTAATCAAGACACTTGACTACCAGCTACTGAGAGAGGTCAGGAGGTTTTGTGGGTAGGGATCTGTGGCAATACTAACCCTTGGGCTGATGCAAAGCAAACTTTCTAGTAGGTCTGTGTCATCTCTTCAGTCAGATGCCATGATTAGCCAAGTAGAAAATCATGATTATATTTTTTAGTGGTTTTTTGTTGTTGTTCTTTTTCTCGGAGTTAATGAAAGTGAAAGTGAAGTCACTCAGTCATGTCTGACTCTTTGCAACCCCACGGACTGTAGCCTACCAGGCTCCTCCATCCATGGGATTTTCCAGGCAAGAGTACTAGAGTGGGCTGCCTTTTCCCTCTCCAGGGGATCTTCCCAACCCAAGGATCAAACCCAGTATCCTGCATTGCAGACAGACGCTGTACCATCTGAGCCACCAGGAAAGCCCCACATGATTTTTTTCTCAATAGCATTTCATTGTATGGATATAACTTATTTCAGTTATTCATTTATCCATAGGTGGGTATTTGGTTTTTTTTTCCAGTCTGGGGCTGTTACAAATAAAACTCCTGTGGATATTAATGTACAAGTTGTTGTGCAAATACATGCATTTATTTCTCTTGGGTAAATACCTAGAAGAAGAATGGCTGAGTCAAATGGTTGTGGTATGTTTTTATTTTAATAAACGGTCAGATTGTTTTCAAAATGGCTATATCATTTTACATTAGCACAAGCAGTCTCTGAGTGTTCTAGTAACTCCAGAGTCTCATCAGCACCTGACATGGTCAGTCTTATTGATTAACCATTTTATTTGGTGCCTACTGACTAGTGATGTTGAGCACATTGGTGTGTGTTTAATTGCCATCATGTGGCATGCCTTTTCATTTTCCCAATGTGTCTTAGCATTTCCTACCTTGTCTTTCAAAGAGTAAAATTATTTTCATGAGGTTCAATTTACTGATGTCTTTTCTTTTGTAGTTTGTGGAGTTTTTTGTCTGTTATTTATGAATCTTTGCCAAACCCAAGTTAACTAATCTTTTTCCTGTTTTCATTTAGAAATTTTATAGTTTTATCTCTTAAATTTTGATATATGATCTATTTTGAATTAATATTTGTATATGGTATGAGTTCAGGATTCATTCTTTTCATAGACTACCCATTTCTCAAAAAGAAGATTCTTTCTCTGTTGAATTCCCTGTATTTGTCAAAACTCATTGACCAAACCTATTTGGATCTATTTGTATATTCTATTCTATTAAACTATATGTTATTGTACCAATACCATACTGTCTTGATTTAAGACTTTATAAGTCTTAAAATCAGGTGGTGTGAATACTCCAACTTTGTTCTTTTTCATGTGTGTTTAGGGGGTGGGAGAGAGGCTATTTAGGTCTTTTGTGTTTCTATACAATTTTAGAATCAGCTTGTCAACTTGTACAGAAGTCTTCTAGGATATTAATTCTGATTTCTTTAAATATATGGAACAATTTGGGATAAATGACACCTTAATAATATTGACTATGCTGATCCATGAATATCATATATCTTCCAATTTAGGTTTCCTTTAGTTTCTCTCAGCAGTGGTTTGTAATTTTCTATGTACATGTCTTGTACAAATTTTGTCATATATAACCCTAAGTATTTCATGTCTTTGATGCTATGATGCATGGTATTATTTTTATTTCATTTTCTGATTGTTTACTGCTAATATGGTGATGGTTTAGTCACTAAGTCATGTCCAACTCTTGCAACCCCATGGACTGTAGCCTGCCAGGCTCCTCCATCCTTGGGATTCTCCAGGCAAGAATATTGGAGTGGGTTCCAATTTCCTTCTCCAGGTGATCTTCCCGACCCAGGAATTGAACCCAGGTCTCCTGCATTGCAAAGCAGATTCTTTATCAACTGAGCTCTAAGGGAAGCTCCTCTGCTAATATATGAAATGCAAATATATTTTGTATATTGACTTTATATCCTGTAAGTTTTCTAAACTCAGTGATTAGTTCTAGTGGCTTTTTCTGTGGTCAGTTCCATAGGATTTTCAGTATGAACGATCAGTGCCATCTGTGAACACAGGTAGTTTTATTTCTCCCTTTCCAACTTGCTTGCTTTTTTTTCCCCCCTTACCTGGCTAGAATTTCTGGTTTAGTGTTAAAGAGAACTGATAAGGGGGCTATGGATTTTAATTTACATAGGCAGAACTTACAAGTTGGGAATTTTCCCCAATATAAAAAGATCACTTAAAGCGGAATGGAGAATCACAAATACAACTGGCAGAGAGGAGAGTTGGGCAGGGACAGTGAGGGGAGAGTGAAAGAAGCAAGCATAAAACAAAAATAATTGTCATTTTTATATTGTCATATACCTAGAACAAATATTTTAAATCAACCATACCTCAGTAAAAAATTTTTAAAACACCATCTTTTGTCCTTTGACTTTTTAAAATTGTGTCTTTCTAAAGTAGTTTGACAAGATGAACCCAACTAAGATATATTTTAAAAATTCTAAGAAAAGTGTACTGAACTGCACCTGAAATTCACTTTTCCTGAGGAAAATTGAATTAACTGTTCATAAATATCTGTGATACTCAATGACTATTGATTCACTTTACTGCTAATTTGCCTATAATGAACAGTTTTGATTTTGCGGTTTGTTTGGCAGTTTAATATGTTTGAAATTCTCTGTGTTGAAGAGTGTCCCCCAAAAAATTCATGTCCACCCAAAATCTCAGAACATGATCACATTTGGAAATATAGTCTTTGCAGATGTAATTAGTTAAGATAAAGTTATACTGTATTAAGGTGGGTTCTAAAGCCAATAACTTGTATCCTCATAATAAGGCTGTGTTGGAGAGACAGAAGGAAGAAAGATGTGTGATGACAGAGACAGAGGTTGGAGTAATATACCTATGAGCCAAGAAATGCCAAATATTGCCAACAAACACCAGAAGCTAAAAAGAGGAAGGTCGTATGGGGTCGCACAGAGTCAGACACGACTGAAGCGACTTAGTAGCAGCAGCAGCAGCAGCAGATAGCAAAAGAGAGAGTTCACTGGAGAGAAACCAATGGTATGGCTGGATAGACTTTTGCTAAGGCATGTAACTCATGGATCCCAGCAACCATCTCAGAAGAAGTTGGGAATAAAAATGAGGTTACCCAGGAAAGATCTTTGGAAGACCTTCTTCTATAATGCCTTAGATCCTCATGAATTGCACAGAAGACCAGCAAGGTTTTCCAACAGAAATACTGCCACCCTGGATTGCACAAACTGGAAAACATAAACCCAAGGATAGATCCATGGGCACAGAGGACATTCTGAGGCTCCAGATCCAGGTATCAAGCTACAGATTATTGCTCTCAGGCCTTGCAGCCTAATGAAACTTGCTATGTTATTGTTAAGCACTAGACCCTAGTGGCAGTTTCCCATGATACATTGTTTAATAAATTTACTTTATGCCTATGTGTGCTATGTGCACATTCCCAAGTGCAGGCCCTAGCATTGGTCCTCTTTTGCAAAGGTAAGAGTCTAGTATTCTTAAATATTTAGTAAATGAAAAATGGCAGTGATTTATAGTATATATAAATGGGCTCATTCTTCATCTTGTTTATCCTTAGCTAAAACCATTGTTATAAATCAATTTAATTCTTGCTATACTTCTGTATTTTGACTTAGTTACAAAAATTCAATGCTGAATTTTTATCCTTCTAATATGTTGATAACTAAGCAATTTTACATGGTTTTTATGGAAGCCAGATGAGTAATTTGTTTGCATGTCTGTTATCAACTAACACTAAAGTTATGGCTATTAATTTCATATCTTGTAAAGAAAAAAAATATTTTATCAAATGACTGAGGGAACTGATAAACATACCACAGCAGTGCATTTGCTTAAATTAATGATTCAAGTTTGATGAATAACAAAGTCAGAACTAATACATGTGAAAACATGAAAAAATAAAAAGGAAGGAAATCAGCATCTATTTGTCAGGGAGTGTTCAACAGGAGGATTCCTACGTGCTGTTTTTCATAAGTCCTTTGTTCCTTATCAAGTGGAGCAGCAAGCTGCTCCCAGGACTGAGGTCATTTATGTGAGACCGGCTTGAATCTCCTTTAGTAAACATTCTCTTTATGACAAAACTGCTTAGTCTCGATCCCCTTTCTTGAGATATGGATTGTCTTCCGACCTTGTGACCATTATCAATCCTTTGTTCCCTTGGTAACGGTTGCTGTACGTTTGGTTTTCTGATCTTTATCATTGTCTAAAGAAATTTCTTGTACCACAGCCTATTATATAATCACAAAAAGATCATTAAAGCACCTTTGCTCCATCAGAGCTTAGGTCCCCGTGTCTTTTTTGTCTCTCTCTCTCTCTCTCTTTCTCTCTCTCTCCCTGGCTAATTCTCTGGAGTGTAGAAACCCACCGTGCTCAGTCTCCTGCCCAGGCTTCTAAGAACCCCTCAAGAAGGCGCCCTGTGCCTTCACCCCCTCGAGGGGGTGCCCTGTGCCTTCGTGAGCGATGCAAGCCCTGTGTCAAGGGCTTTATTGGTTCTCTGCGTAAACCAGGGTATATCAGCCTCTTTCTCTTTCACTTTCTAATGGTCAACTCCAGACTACCAGGTTCCGCTCCATTAAAGGACCCCAAACTATTTCATCTAATTTATTCCAAAATAATGTTTTTAAAGCTGTACTTGACAACCTAGAAAGATAAGTTCATTTGGCTCAGACAATAAAGCATCTGCCTACAGTGTGGGAAAACTGGGTTCGATCCCTGGGTCAGGAAGATCTTCTGGAGAAGGGAATGGCAATCCACTCCAGTGCTCTTTTTTTTTTTTTTTTTTACTTTATTTTGCTTTACAATACTGTATTGGTTTTGCCATACACTGACATGAATCAGCCATGGGTGTACATGAGTTCCCAATCCTGAACCCCCCTCCCACCTCCCACCCCATGTCATCTCTCTGGATCATCCCCGTGCACCAGCCCTAAGCATCCTGTATCCAACATAACTGGTGATTCATTTCTTACCTGATAGTATACATGTTTCAATGCCATTCTCCCAAATCATCCCACCCCCTCCCTCTCCCACAGAGTCTAAAAGTCCATTCTATACATCTGTGTCTCTTTTGCTGTCTCGCATAGAGGCTTATCATTACCATCTTTCTAAATTCCATGTATATGTGTTAGTATACTGTATTGGTGTTTTTCTTTCTGGCTTACTTCACTCTGTATAATAGGCTCCAGTTTCATCCACCTCATTAGAACTGATTCAAATGTATTCTTTTTAATGGCTGAGTAATACTTCATTAGCATGCGGTACTTGTATGGCACTCCAGTACTCTTGCCTGGAAAACCCCATGGACGGAGAAGTGTAGTAGGCTACAGTCCATGAGGTCTCAAAGAGTCGGACACGATTGAGTGACTACACTTCACTTCACTTCACGTCACATCAGGGTCCAGGTTCTTAACACTCAGATGGGCCAAAGCATTTGAGAAAATTAGAGCCTCTCCAAGGGAGTAAGCCATGACAGATTGATCGTGACTGAATTTCTCAATACACCAAATGCACATACAATGTTTCAGTGAATTTTAACATTCAGAATTGAAATCTGTGTTGTTAATGGTTTGACTGCATAATAATCACATAGAAACCTTGATAATGAACAATGATCAAAATCAATGTCAATGAACAAAATAAGTCAAAATACACCTGACCCAAGCCTTTAGCAGGTAATGAGTTGTTTTAATCATTTCAAATTATACTTTTAAAAGTTATTCAAAATTCTAAATGAATAATATACCTGTTTTCTTCCATAATCTTTTTTTTTTTCAAATTACCTTGTCAAGGCTAAAATGATATATCATTACACACCTTCAGTATGACCACTTTTCAAACACAAAATGTCTACAACAAAAATCAGATTTACCTGGTTGAATTAACACTAGATCTTTGTGGAGAAGTTTTCTTAAATACATATTTTAAAATATTTTCACTTGTTTCACACGAAACACTTTCTATAAAATCAACACTTTCAAATAATAGTATTCAAGTATTATGTTCCTAAGTGCAACTGAAATGAATTTTAGTATTTTTATGTTAAAGTTGTGCTGTCAACTGGATAACAGAGAATGAGATGGTTGGATAGCATCACTGACTCAATGGACATGAGTTTGAGCAGGCTCTGGGAGTTGCTGATGGACAGGGAAGCCTGGCGTCTGCAGTCCATGGGGTTACAGAGTCAGACACGACTGAATGACTGAACTGAACTGAACTGAACTGTGCTCCCAAATTATAGGTACATGATCATTTGGCCAGGGCGGTCCTAAAAAAATCCATTATATAGTTACAGTGATTCTAAAAATAGGAAACCAGGGTTTCCACTAGTCTTGAATCTTCCTCCCCCTCTGTAGTAGCCATGAACATTCTAAGAACTGTATTTCCCCAGGTTTGGGAGCAAAGGAATTGGTTGGCCTTGTCCTGATTGGTCTTGACCAAATCAAAGCTGTTCTTCCTGCTGCTGCTATACAGTACATTGTTTTATGCAGTCATAGCTATTCTTAAAGCAGACTGTCCTGTGAGGTTTTTTTTTGTTGTTGTTGATGTAAGAAGTTTACTTATTAAGAACAGGAATGATATGGGGGGAAAAAAATAGAAAATCAGGAAAGAAGAATTAAGGAAGAAGAAGGATTAATTTTTAAAGAACATAAGATATAACTTAGAAAAATATAAACATATGCTTCTTAATATAAATTTTGCATTTTAAATTGTGTTAATTATGATAGCTTGTGAAAATAAACATAATATGTAAACTATATGGCTTTTGCTACCAAACTTCTCATGGACAAGGGTGTGTTCACACTAGGCCTCCGAATTTTATAGACTCACAGGTAAAACGAGAATAATAAGCTCTCATAACCGTCTAATCAGAGGTAGTATTTATTATTATTATTATTTTTTTTGACTATGCTGGGTCTTCATTGCTGTGTGGGCTTTCTCTAGTTGTGGAGATCAGGGGCTACTCTCTAGTTGCAGTGGGAGAGCTTCTCATGGTATGGCTTCTCTTGTTGCAAAGCATGGGCTCTAGGACACACAGGCTTCAGTGGTGGAGTCATGTGGGCTCAGTAATTGCAGCTCCTGGGCTCAAGAACACAGGCTCAATAGTTGTGGCTCATGGGCTTATTTACTCCATGGCATCTTCCCAGACCAGGGGATCAAACCCATGTGCTCTGCATTGGCAGGTGGCTTCTTTACCACTGAGCCACCGGGAAAGCACCCCAGAGATAATATTGTCCTGGTTAGTTTCCATTTGCATGTCTAGGCTCACTTTCCATAGTTCTCTGCCCTGTTCTGTGGGCCAGCAAGCTGATCTCTGGGGACTGCATTCCCTGGCTTCCCGCTGCTGCACACCGTGGGAGATCAGGCGATCATCGTGTAGGAAAAGAACTAGGTTAGGATCTTGCCAAGCTTCAGCTCTCACCAATTTCTAGTCATCGTTCCTTGCTCTTGCCTTCCTGAGGACTGGGTCCCATAATATTACTCTCTACTGCTGAGTTCTTGAAAGGCCCCTATCATCCTGCCCACACCTCTGTAGATCATCCCTTCTTTAAACTTCGGTGGGTTAAACTCTATTGGCTGTGCCGTCTCTGTCCTACGAGGATCCTGTCTGGTGGGTCACTGTTAAAATTTTGTTTCATTTCCATATAATTTTTAAGTCTATGCTTTTGTTCTACTTAATATATTATAATAATTTCCCTGTATTACTAAAAACTTTTTACAGACATCTCGTGCAACCTAATTTATTTAACTTCTTGTTGCACTATCTCCAGATTTCAATAATATGAACAGCACTAGGAACTTCCCTAGGAGTCCAGTGGTTAAGAATCCACCTTGCAATGCAGGGGACATGAGTTCACACCCTGCCCAGGGAACTAAGATCCCACATGCAGTGGAGTAATTAAGTTTGGGCACCACAGCTAGGGAGCCCGCACGCATCAACAAGAGATCCTGCATGATACAGCAAAGAGCCCACGTGCCACAACTGAGACCAGACGCAGACAAATTAAAAAAAAAAAAAGCTACAAAGAACATCTTTAGATATAAATTATTACGTGGATTTCCGATCCTTTCTATGGGATGAATTCCTAGAATTTAGTTACTGGATCAAGAGTAAGAACATGCTTAAAATTTCTTGATACATGCTTTCCAAACTGTATAGATTTTCAGTTACCAGCTTAACTGCTCACCATGCTGCCTCCTTGACATCACTGAATATTATCATTTTCCATTTTTACTGATTTCCTAAGTGAAAAAAATATTTTTTCTATTTCATTTTTGTTTTATCTATAAGGATAAATTTTTAACACTGGTTATTGATTTTTCCTTTTTTTTTTTTTTGAGTAGTATGGTTTGTATTTTTGTCTTTTACTCACTTAAAAAAATGCTTTATTTTAGAAATTTTTAAATATATATTTTTAAAAACAGAGAAAATATTTATCATGAACTCCCAGGAATGCATCATCCATTTTTAACAATCACCAACACACTGCCTTTAGAAGAATTCTTAACAAAAAGGTAAATAGTGCAGATTAGGATTCCATAAAAAAAAAGTTTTGTCCCCATTTCTGATGCCTGGACCCCAGGATTGCTTGCTCTCTACCAGACAGGCTACTTTAGTACTACTCCCAGGTAATCCCTTTATGGCCAGCAAGATGCCCATTTACAGATTCATTCAAGGTTACCTGCTGCCAATTCAGGTGCTAAATCTAGGCTCAGAGATGAGGCCAAAGTTTCCTAGCTAAAAGAGAACCACACTCGAAAGCAACAGCTGGCTACATTTCTTCCCTAAAGAAATGCAGTGCCTTTAAAAACAGTCAAAGCTACTTGTCTCCACAAATGGCCACTCTTCTATTTTAAAGACTTTTTTCCTCCTCTTTTCTTCAGCTAATGAAAGAATTTGATCAAAAATTGTGATCCCATAACTATCCCATATCCCTCTGGTCACCCCAATCCCTAACCTATATGATGCTGATAATAAAGGGGAAAGAGTAGAGGCAGGTAAGAGGGATAAAAAGCAGCCCTGATGGTTTCCTCATCTTCCTGGTTCTCCAGATGGGCCCTGGCATCTTTTCAGATGACTGTGGAAATTTTTAGGCAGTAGAGGTGGTGGGACCCAAGAGGAAAAAGAAGGCTCTGCTTGAAATGGCCTTTTCCCAGTACCCAGAAGAGGAGAGGAAAGCCGGTTTCCCAGAAGTGGAAGGGTCAGGCCCAGCAGTTCCCACGCAGGGCCAGACTGAATGGAGACCTTTCTGATTCTTATTATTTTTTGCTCAAATTCTTCCTTCCTCAGAGGAGAAAGAAGTTGCCACCAGGAGGAAGAGAACCCTCCATCTCGATTTGCCAGCTTTACTTATAGTGTGTCCTAAGGATGAGTGATAAGGGCCTTGATCTCATGATTCAGGGAAGCCAGGATTCTAGGGCGCTCCCTCCTGGAAACAAGCAAAAATGCCCTTCTCAAGGGGCTCAAGTTCAGTCTCAGGGGCAGGTTTCCCCTTCTTGCCCCCAAGTTACAGCTTGTGCTATCTTTTTTTTTCTTTAATTTTGTTGGAGTATAACTTCAGCATCATTCCTTCCAAAGACATCCCAGGGCCGATCTCCTTCAGAATGGACTGGTTGGATCTCCTTGCAGTCCAAGGGACTCTCAAGAGTCTTCTCCAACACCACAGTTCAAAAGCATCAATTCTTCGGCGCTCAGCCTTCTTCACAGTCTAACTCTCACATCCATACATGACCACAGGAAAAACCATAGCCTTGACTAGACGGACCTTAGTCGGCAAAGTAATGTCTCTGCTTTTGAATATGCTGTCTAGGTTGGCCATAACTTTTCTTCCAAGGAGTAAGCGTCTTTTAATTTCATGGCTGCAGTCACCATCTGCAGTGATTTTGGAGCCCAGAAAAATAAAGTCTGACACTGTTTCCACTGTTTCCCCATCTATTTCCCATGAAATGATGGGACCAGATGCCATGATCTTCGTTTTCTGAATGTTGAGCTTTAAGCCAACTTTTTCACTCTCCTCTTTCACTTTCATCAAGAGGCTTTTTAGTTCCTCTTCATTTTCTGCCATAAGGGTGGTGTNCTCCAGGAGTTGGTGATGGACAGGGAGGCCTGGCGTGCTGCGATTCATGGGGTCGCAGAGAGTCGGACACGACTGAGCGGAACTGACCTAAATGTATATGTTTTCATGCTACTGCCTCCATTTGTCCCGCTCTCTCCTGCCTCCCCTTGTATACAAGTCTGTTCTCTAGGTCTGCGTCTCCACTGCTGCCCTGCAAATAGGTTCATCAGGACCACCTTCCTAGATTCCATATATATGTATTAATATCTGATACTTGTTGTTCTCTGACTCACTTCACTCTGTAGAATAGGCTCTAGGTTCACCCACCTCACTAGCACTAACTCAGATGTGTTCCTTGTTATGGCTGAGGAGTACCCCATTGTATATATGCACCACAGCTTCTTTATCCATTCCTCTGTCAGTGGACGTCTAGGTTGCTTCCATGTCCTGGCTATTGTCAATAGTGTTGCAATGAACATTGGGGTAACATGTTTTTTTCGATTAGGATTTTCTCAGGGAGATTTCCTTTTTAAAAGAAGCTTAAAATAAAGAGCATTCTCATCCGCCAGCCTCTCCTCTTTGAACCCTAAGGTCAATGACCTCAAACTACTTATGGCCGACAGGTGAGTAAGAATCATTTTGGGGAGCTGGTAAAACGAGACCTTCCCTGATCTTAGCCTTGACCTGTAGTTTCAGGATCTCCAAGAGAAGAGTCTGGCTCTCCAGGTGATTGTGACGCAGATCCAAGCTGGGAACTTCTGAGACCCAACCTTACAGCAAGATGAAGTGCAACTGCCACTTCCGCCACTAGATGGCAGGCTTTTACTCTGCACTCTCTGGGTAAAGCAGAGAACCTTGCCTTGCCCCCTTCAGCTCCCGCCTCAAGGGAAATTCAATATGTTTGGGGCCAAGGGCTAGGACAGGTGTTCTCATACGCATCATCCCACTGAACCTCTCAACCACACAGCAAGTCACACATTATCCCCAAGCTACAGATGGAGAAACTGAGACTCAATGAGCTGACCAGTAACTGGCTGAACTGGGAATAATTGCAAAGCTCACGTCCTTTCCATTTAACCATGCTGCTTTAAGCCATCTGGCCTGGACAGCTGACTGTCTTGCATGCAGGAGGAGTTCAGGAAATATTCGTTTAACAAACAGACAAAACACTTAAGCCAAAGAGCAGATCAAGGTGAAATCTCCAGGTTCCTCTTAAAGAATTTTAATAATTTATTAAATAATTTATAAACTATTTTATTTCTATTTTATAGAAGAGCAAGGATAAATTTAAAAACGAGTTATACATGGTACCTTTTACATTTTCTGGTAGTCTTTAGAGATAAACAAGGCAAAGTCCAATGTTGGACATGCCAAAAAAAAAAAAAGTCCTATTCAGGATAACCAGTGTGGCCACCTGCAAAAGTGGATTATTGTGAGGCTTGGAAGAACGGGTCCCTCTAGAGCTGTGGCTTCACAGTTCTGACACTCAGAGGCTTCTGCTCCAGGAGGTGTGTCAGGAGCCTCCTCCATGGTTGGTGAATGTGTGTGTGAGTGCCTGTGTGTGTGAGGAATCTGTCTCAGAGAGACAGGACACTGAGGCCTTTCAGCCCTCATTTCAAGGAGAATACCCACATTTTATTGACTTTATGGGTCTGTACTTCACACAAGAGTCAGCTTTTAAACATGGTTCCTACCATCAGCAAGTAGAAACTATTGACTGATAAGCAACTGTAATATTCTGAGCAGAATTCTAATCTGCACTAGCAATATGTTAAACAAAATACTTTGTACTTATTCTTAAAATTTTTCAGTTAAGGAAAAAATGTTTAAGGTTCTCAAGAAAAAAAATAAGGCCCCAAAACAATTTGCCTTGGAAATCCAGAAACTGTTTAAGAAAGGTCCAGAGAATTAGTCCCTTACCTACTCCATTGTTTTATTTGCTTGCTTGTTTCTGTTAAAAGCAAATAAGATGTATTAGCAAAGGACAGATGGGACTGAAAATGAAACACCCTCCTTTTTAGCAACTCTGTCCTGAGCCAGGGACATGTCTGTGTGACAGGACATAGAGGGTCTGGAATGCGTGGACTGAGGGGAGTGACATGGTAGACTCGTAAGCTGGTTGCTTACTATTCCCTAAACCTCCTTCCTCCCCCTGCACCCCGATTTTAAAGACTATTAGACTCCCTTACTGGAGAAGGCAGTGGCACCCCACTCCAGTGTTCTTGCCTGGAAAATCCCATGGACAGAGGAGCCTGGTAGGCTGCAGTCCATGGGGTCGCTAAGAGTCGGATATGACTGAGCGACGTCACTTTCATTTTTCAATTGCATGCATTGGAGAAGGAAATGGCAACCCGCTCCAGTGTTCTTGCCTGGAGAATCCCGGGGATGGGGGAGCCTGGTGGGCTGCTGTCCATGGGGTCGCACAGAGTCGGACACGACTGAAGCGACGCAGCAGCAGCAGCAGCAGACTCCCTTACATAATCACAGCCAGATCTTTTTTGACCCACCTCCTATAGTAATGAAAATCAAAACAAACATAAACAAATGGGACATAATTAAACTCAAAAAGTTTTGCACAGCTAAAAAACCATAAAGAAGATGAAAAGACAACCCTCAGAATGGGAGCAAATATTTGCAAACAAAGCAACTGACAAGGGATTAACCTCCAAAATACGCAAACAACTCATGCAACTCAACATTGCAAAAAAAAAAAACAACCCAATCAAAAATTGGGCAGAAGATCTAAATAGACATGTCTCCAAAGAAGACATATAGAGGGGCAACAAACACATGAAAAGATGCTCAACATCACTCATTACTAGACTATCACCTCACAGCAGAGTAACCATCATCGAAACGTTTATAAAAGCTTTCTGGAGATGGTGTGGAGAAAAGGGAACCCTCTTACACTGTTGGTGGGAATGTAAATTGGTACAGTCACTATGGAGAACAGCATCTGCTACTGCTAAGTCGCTTCAGTCATGTCCGACTCTGTGCGACCCCATAGACGGCAGCCCACCAGGCTCCCCTGTCCCTGGGATTCTCCAGGCAAGAACACTGGAGTGGGTTGCCATTTCCTTCTCCAATTATGAAAGTGAAAAGTGAAAGTGAAGTCGTTCAGTCATGTCCGACTCTTAGCGACGCCATGGAGTGCGGCCCACCAGGCTCCTCCATCCATGGGATTTTCCAGGCAAGAGTACTGGAGTGGGGTGCCACTGAGGTTCCTTAAAAAGCTAAAAATAGAACTACCTAGCAATCCCACTCCTGGGCATACATCCAGAGCAAACCTAATTCCAAAAGATACATGCACCCCAGTGTTCATTGTAGCACTACTTTCAATAGCCAGGCATGGAAGCAACCTAAATGTCCATTAACAGGAATGGATAAAGAAGATGTGGTACATATATACAATGGAATATTACTCAGCCATAAAAAAGGAACAAAACTGAGCCATGTGCAGAGATGTGGATAGACCTAGAGAGTGTCATACAAAGTGAGTCAGAATAACAAAAGTAAATACCAAAGTAAAAATTCCAAGTAAATACCGTATAATATCTCTTACATATGGAATCTAGATAAATGGTAACAATGATCTTATCTGCAAAGCAGAAACAGGGACACAGACATAGAGATCAAATGTATGGACGTCAAGGGGGAAGGGGGGAGGGGATGAATCGGGACATTGAGATTGACGTACATACACTATTGATACTATGTATAAAATAGGTGACTAATGAGAACCTACTGTACAGGTCAGAGAATTCTACTCAGTGCTCTGCGGCGACCTAAATGGGAAGGAAATCCAAAAAGAAGGGGAGACATGTAAACATACAGCTGATTCACTTTCCTATACAATAGAAACTAAGAATAATGTAAAGCAAATATAGTCCAATAAAAAAAAGAAAAGTAAAGACCGTTGAAGGTGAAGTCGCTCAGCCGTGTCCGACTCTTTGTGACCCTGTAGACTGTAACCTACTAGGGTTCTCCGTCCATGGGATTCTCCAGGCAAGAATACTGGAGTGGATTGCCATTTCCTTCTCCAGGGGATCTTCCCAACCCAGGGATCGAACCTGGGTCTCCCACATTGGAGGCAGACGCTTTAACCTCTGGTCACCAGGGTTAGGCAGGAGCTATCGTAAAGACTGGGATCAGCACATGGAGCCTGTATGATTCCTACCAAGTTCCCTTCTCCGAGCTGCTTAGGATCAGAAAGGGAGGAAAAGTTAGAAAAAAAAAAATCAGTGTTGAGTACAGTTTGGAAACACTTGGCTGGAATAAATTAGAACCACATTTCCATCACCAAGGTCCAACAAGGAAAGGAAACCACCTTTCTCCTCTTTGGAAACAAGATGCTGTCCGGAGTTTTGGGAACATTGAGACACAGCTTCCAGGCATGTCTGTGACACCAGGTCCCACCAGGTCTCTGATGATCCTTCTGCACTTATCTCCCCTTGACCTGTACCCCTTCTCATCCCTTCACAGGGCACCAAGTCTTTTAGGAAGGTGGAAGGAGACAGCACCATTTCCTGGAGATTTTGCAGACACCAAATTTCCCCTGGTAAGTTTGCAATGACCATCTTGGTCCTTAGGACAAATGGGCAAAACTGAGGCTCTTGTGTTTCAGGGAATGAAGGCCATTGACAATACCAGTTTGCCAAACTAAACAGTTCTGTTTAGAATAGCTATTCTTGTTGTCCAACTTCCTTACATTCTCTAGTGTTTATAAATTTCAAATGTATGCACTTGCTTATTCTTGCATATTTGACCATTCTTTAAAAAATCCTTCCCTGGTGGCTCAGCTGGTAAAGAATCTGCCTGCCAATGCAGGAGACACAAGAGACATGGGTTCGATCCCTAGGTTGGGAAGATCCCCTGGACAAGCAAATGGCAACCCACTCCAGTATTCTTGCCTGAAAAATGCCATGGACAGAGGAGCCTGGCCGGCTACAGTCCATGCAGTTGCAAAGAGTATCACACGACTGAGCCCACATGCCTAAAAATGCTGGGGCTTCCTTGATGGCTCAGTGGTAAAGAAACTGCCTGCCAAGGCAGGAAACACCAGTTCAGTCCCTGATCTGGAAAGGTCCTAGTATTCTTGCTTGGAAAATTCCATGGACAGAGGAGCCTGATGGCTACAGTCCATGGGGTCGCAAAGAGACACAAATGAGCAATTAAGCACACTTATCAAGACAGTGAGGAGCTGGGAAGGGGTAGCTGGCAGGTCGGAGGGAGGCAGGGCCTCCTCCAGGATGTAGGAGGAGCTTAATATCTGAACACTCCGGGAGCCTTGATAACTGGGTCACCTTTCCCTCTATTTCCATCCAGCAGCCAGTCCAGGTCGGTGAGTCAGCAGATGAGTTAGCACCTAGAGTGCCAAAAGCTGCTCAGAGTCACTGAAAATACTCGGTTTGTTACAGTTGTAGATCAATGAAAACTGCTATCAAACTTCTACACAAGATTCTCTTAAATATTTTTTCCTCCCTCTCCTTCTCTTTCCTAAGGATTTTGGAAAAAGAAAATTTTAAGTACACAGAGTTAGGCTGAAGAGGAGAGGCAAAGATTTAAGTTATTTGAAAGGGAAGTGGATTAAAAGAAAAGATAGATTTCCAATTTAAAAGCATTGAGTGAGTGCAAGGACAATGAAACATATAAAAGTCTTACTCTTCAAACTCAGAAAGTGATAGCTCATTGGCTTAATGGATTTTCAACCTAACCAAATTGCCTTTTAAAAATCAGCTAATGCTATGATTTTTCCAGTGGTCATGTACGGATGTGAAAGTTGGACCATAAAGAAGGCTGAGAGCTGAAGAATTGATGCTTTTGAACTGTGGTACTGGAGAAGACTCTTGAGAGTCCCTTGGACTGCAAGGAGATCCAACCAGTCCATCCTAAAGGAAATCAACCCTGAATATTCATTGGAAGGACTGATGCTGAAGCTTCAGTACTTGGGCCACCTGATATAAAGACCTGACTCACTGGAAAAGACCTCGACACTGGGAAAAATTGAGGGCAGGAGAAGGGGGTGACTGAGGATGAGATGGTTGGATGGCATGGCCAACTCAATGGACATGAGTTTGAGCAAACTCTGAAAGATGGTGAAGGACAGGGAAGCCTGCAATTCATGGGGTCGTGAAGAGTAGGACACAACTTAGTACTGAATAACAACACTGTCTTTCTCATGATAAGAATTTTTATCTCAGTTTTTTCATAAGCCTTAAGTTTCTTTACTTTTAGGTCGGCTTCTGTAATATAGAGTTTGGTATGAATGCAAGTCATTCTTCAACTTTTTGCTATGTCCAAACCTGCTATCCAGAATTACTTCCATAAGCATGCTTTAGTCTGGACTGCTGATTTTTCTTTGTAATATTCTCATGAAGCTAAAGCAATTCACTGACCCTTCAAAACTTGCTTGATAGTAGTGGAAATGTTGAGGGTCACCAAGTCACCCAAGGGGCAAAGGGCCCAGAGTGTGCTAGAGATAACTCTTGCCTGGTCACAATTTTGTCTACAGCTGTCCCCAACCGGTATTACATGTCAGCTACAGGAAAGTTGTTCCCTACAGAGGTGTAGCTCTGCTGTGAGGTGTGAGGTGGCTACAAGAACATTTCAGAAGGTCCTTTGCACTAGGGTTTACACACACCGCCCTGGCATTTTCCCAGCAATGCAGTATTCTAGCTGGGAGGTGGTGAGCTTCTGGGGCCACCGGGGACACAAAAGGAAACTTGTGGAAGTGGAGGCGGAGCCCTGGAGGGCTGATTGATGGTTGACCAGGTTGTGGCTTGTAGGACAGGAGGAAGAACAGCCTGTATGCTTCTATGCGGTGGTCTGGGTTTGAAGAAACCTCCACGGTAGACAGTTGTATACACTTTTGGGAAGAAATTCGACAGCATGTTGTTTACATGTTTACAGTGCTGTTGGAAGTGTTCTTAATCACAGCCCTGGGCAGATTGAAGATGATGTTTAAATTCTGGGCCCTGCCAATCTGAGTGTTGGGGAATGGAAAGAGATGAGTACTGAAAGGGTGTATTTCCATATTCCACATTCCGTATCTGGAAGTTATCCACGCTGTGGTTCAACAAACCATATCTGAGTCTTATGAATGCTTCATGTTTATTTGGGGGGACATTCCCCTTGCAAAATACATTTGAAACATCCACGCATCCTCATATTCTTCTGAAAACAGACAAGTGGGACCCATCCAGCTCCTCTCTTATCACCCACTTCACTCCTCTCTTCCCAAACAAGCAAACCAAGCTTCAACACACATCAGCATCAACAGACAGGAAGCGAGGGGGGGTGCAGGGTGAGGGTCTTATGCAGTGGGACAAGCATGGGACTGGGGCTCAGGAGGTCAATGACAGGACCACCTGCACTGCCGCCAGCCAGCAGTATGATGTTGGAAGAAGTTAGTTCACATCTTGGGCTTCTAATTCCCTCAGCCGTAAAACACGGAGAGTAAGCCAGGTGATTTGTGGCATCTCTTCTAGTTCAGACCCCGGGATTAGTGTTCAGAAGGCAGCAGAAAGCAAGAGGGCAGCACAGCGAGGGCTTCCCTCGTCTTCTCAGGGAGATCATCTGCACGTTGTGATTTGCAGCAAGGAACTTTCAACCGGCAGATGTTTGCCGGCACTGTGACTACAGCTTCCAAAAGGAAAGGGGGAGAGAAAGGGAGGACTGAGACTAAAATAGGGAGGAGAGTTTATGATTTACCAAGAGAAATAGGTAAGGGACATTTATGCTGAGCTGAAAAACTATGTGTGTGCATCAGAAGAATCCACGCATGGTGTGTGGATGAGGAGCTGAGGAGGAGAAAGATGATAAATGATTTTTAAACAGGAGTTTGATCCAAATCAATCGACACAGTATTGTGTTTAAAGCAGTCCACAGTACAGAGTGCTGGGGCGATAAGAACTTCTCGAGGGCCAAGTTTACTCAGATGGCTTTAAGTCTTTTAAATTTTATAATTCATTTTTAATGGGAAAATTTTCAAAGTGTACATGCCCTTGTTTTATGAGACAGAGCACACTAACTCGAATACACAATAGAGATAATCCTTGGGTGCATAAGTATCAGTCATAACTCAATCTGTGTTTAGTTTGTTCATTATAACTGCAGACTCAGATGGTAGATTGTGGGCTGATGGTCCTGAAGTGTGTTTTTTGTTATTACTACTTTGGAAAATCCTTGGTATCAATGTCATAATATTTATTTGCCTCCTTTTCATAAAGATGGCTGAGGCCATGGCAGCTAAATGAATTCCTGAGTAGCTTAATGTAGCTACCTCACAGAACATTAATGGTCTAATTAAGGCAATCTTTCTAATTGTCGCTTTGTGTATGTGTGTGCTATGTTGCTTCAGTTGTGTCTGACTCTATGTGACCCCATGGACTGTAAGCCTACCAGGCTCCTCCGTCCATGGGATTATCCAGGCAAGCGTACTGGAGTAGGTTGCCATGCCCTCCTCCAGGGCATCTTTCCGGCCCAGGGATTGAACCCACACCTATTAAGTCTCCTGCGTTGGCAGCTGGGTTCTTCACCACTAGCGCCACCTGGAAAGCCCCCTAATAGTCACTATTGGTCCCTTTTACTTGTAAATTCTGTTAAGTTCACAGTTACGCTCTGATCACATGCTCCTCGTCAGCCCAAGCCATCCTCTCTCTAAATTTACTTTCAACGGGGATTTTTGCCAATCAGGGACCTCTTTTCCTTCTGGCCTAGTGTACAGTGTTCATATAATCTTTAGGTACTGGATTCAGAAATTGGGGTTATTGACAGGTGGGTGTTCAAGAGCTGGTGTCTTTTTGCTACTGAGAAGATTAAAATCATTTACATGCATGCTCAGTCACTCAGTTGTGTCTGACTCTCTGTGACCCCATGGACTGCAGCCCACCAGTCTCCTCTGTCCATGGGATTTCCCAGGCAAAAATACTGGAGATGGATGCCATGCCCTCCTCCAGGGGATCTTCCTGACCCAGGGATCAAATCTACATGTCCTGGGTCTCGTGCATTGGCAGGCGGATTCTTTACCACTGAGCAACCACATCAGTATATCAGTTATTGTTACACGATCTAAATTGTGTTGGATTTGTCTCTACGGTACATCCCCCAACCCCTCCAAGTATAACAAGCTTTCCCTACGTGAGTTCTGATTCCAATGGTCAGGCCAGGTCCCCAAGGTCTGAGGATGGTGGACAACAGTGGGATCAGTACTCTTTACAGGCAACTTGGCCTCCAAAGTAGGTACTTATTTACTTCTAACAAAAAACAACAATCCCGAGGCCAAGTAACTGATAAGGAGTTACTTCACTAAACTCTGGGTTACTTCACTAAACTTTAGGTACAAATTTGTCTCAAGACAACTTATGACTTAAAACCAAAAGAGTCACCTTAATAACAAGTTCAGGGTAGAATATATTAGATCACTTCATGGGAAATAGATGGGGAAACAGTGGAAACAGTGTCAGACTTTATTTTTTGGGGCTCCAAAAATCACTGCAGATGGTGACTACAGGCATGAAATTAAAAGACGCTTACTCCTTGGAAGAAAAGTTATGACCAACCTAGATAGCATATTCAAAAGCAGAGACATTACTTTGCAAACATAGGTCCGTCTAGTCAAGGCTATGGTTTAGTCATGTATGGATGTGAGAGTTGGACTGTGAAGAAGGCTGAGCGCCGAAGAATTGATGCTTTTGAACTGTGGTGTTGGAGAAGACTCTTGAGAGTCCCTTGGACTGCAAGGAGATCCAACCAGTCCATTCTGAAGGAGATCGGCCCTGGGATTTCTTTGGAAGGAATGATGCTGAAGCTGAAACTCCAGTACTTTGGCCACCTCATACGAAGAGTTGACTCATTGGAAAAGACTGATGCTGGGAGGGATTAGGGGTAGGAGGAGAAGGGGACCACAGAGGATGACATGGCTGGATGGCATCATGGACTCGATGGATGTTGAGTCTCAGTGAACTCCGGGAGCTGGTGATGGACAGGGAGGTCTGGTGTGCTGCGATTCATGGGGTCGCAAAGAGTTGGACACGACTGAGCGACTGAACTGAACTGAACTGAACTGAATGGTTTTCTACTTTCCTATTTACTCAGGAAGTATTTAGTTTGTCGCATAAAGGGCATAATATAGGAATTCCTTCCTCTTTATTGTATAGTTTAAAGCTTTCTATCAGTTATTGTTTTGTTTATAGATACTTTGGCTCTCTCCTTGTGAATTAATTTCAAATGTATCACATTTTCTATTAGCTTTCTTTTCAGCTTCAACTGATACATTTATTTTGTCTAGAAAAAGTGAAAGTCGCTCAGTCATGTCTGACTCTTTGTGAACCTGAGGGTCCATGGAATTCTCCAGGCCAGAATACTGGAGTGGGTAGCCTTTTCCTTCTCCAAGGGATCTTCCCAATCCAGGTCTCCTGCATTGCAGGCAGATTCTTTACCAGTTGAGCCACAGGGAAGCCCAAGAATACTGGAGTGGGTAGCCTATCCCTTCTCCAGCGGATCTTCCTGACCCAGAAATCGAACCCTGGTTTCCTGCATTGCAGGCGGATTCTTTACCAACTGAGCTATCAGGAAAGCCTTATTTTTTATTTTGCCTGGACCGCTACATAAAAATTCATTAACATACAGCCTATATTATGATTGGCTTTTCAGGTGCCAGCACTCTCTGAAAAGCAACACTGCTATTTGCGTTTATAGTATCACATAAAAAGCATATAATTCTATATTCATCAGTACATTTGTTGCATTTTTCTATTTGCTGTGTCCATATATTTATTTTTAACCATATAGTTTTACACCTTTTGCCTAGAATTGTTGGGATATTGCTGCATCTACAGATTATGATTTTTGTGTTGGTTCAATAAATGGAATGATATTTTTATGAGTAAAATAAAATAATGTTTCTCCTATAAAACCACAATAAAATCACTTTCAAAAGTTAAGCATGATTTAAAAAATACTGAATTTCCTCCTCAAATCTGGAAGTGTTTTGTAGTCAAGCATGTCTCTAAGTGTCTTTTCAGTACGTGCAGAAACAAATGCTACCACTTTTAGTTTCATTTGTTGAATGTTTAATCACTTCTGGGTGATTGCCTGTGAGAGACAGCCCCACTTCAAAAGTCTTGCAGTCCAAACCTCTTCCTGGCACATCTTAAGAACTGACACTCACAGAAATTCACACAACACATGCATATGTGGAGTGTTCCAGAAGCATAGGCTGCTTCGCATGTTTTATCATCAGGGTTTCCACCCCGGCGTTTTCTAACCAGACATCCGATGGCAGGAATCAGACAGTTGTAACTTTAACATTTTAAGTAAACCCACTTGTGAAACACTGTCCCACAAAGTGGAAGAGGATCTTTTATCCCAGAAAATTTTGCCACACTTTGGAGTTCTTAAGCAGTTGCAATGTGTGATGGTGACTTTCACTTAGTGATTAAAAAAAAAAATCCCAGTTTAAATTTGTTTCCATTTAGCCCATTTTTGTGTTTCATTAAAATCATTTTTACTTCTGCTTCAAATTCAGGCACACTCAGAAAGGGTAAAAAGTGATTTGCTTTTATGATGGTGTAATACGGTGCAGAAACATCACATACATTTATAACTTGAGATTTATACCACTACCGAATTCCAGAAGAGATCTAAGGTGCTAGGTGGAGACATGGGTTTTACTCTTATCTGGGTGCCTTGAAAATGTAATTTATGCTGGTATTTTTTCCCATGTTTACCACTCCTTGGCGTTTGGTGATTAATGTCTGTAAGTGGAACAAAACTTATACTGAAGGCATAAAACATCCTCTCATCTGTGAGGTCTTGGCAAGCACTGAGACAACCGCAAGAGGAAATAATTTGAAATTGTACACTAGGCGCAAAAGAGCTTAATGGCCATTTTAATTTTAAAGAGGAACTCAGACCGAAAGATAGGTGTGTGTGAGTGTGTGTGCGCGTGCGTATGTGTTCAGTCCTAACTCTTTGCACCCCCATGGACTGTAGCCTATCCGACTCCTCTATCCATGGGATTCTCCAGGCAATAGTACTGGAGTGGGTTACCATTTCCTTCTCCAGGGGATCTTCCCAACCCAGGGATTGAACCTGAATCTCCTGCATTGGCAGGTGGACTCTTTACCAATGCTCCACCTGGGAAGCCCTTTACAAGCTGAAATATAAAGTCATGTTTTAAAGGGCATTTCCACCAGGAACTGTCCAGGCCTTCCCCTCTGCACTCTCTGTGCAAGTCACACTTGATCCCTGGCGTCCCTCTGGGAAAGGGAAACACAACACAAGCAAGAAGGAAGGGCCATGCCGGCACACCGTTCTTGGTCCATTTAGGAATGTGACAACTTTACACATTTTCATTTGCATGGTGTCCTATCTAAAGACCTGGGGAAAATGTCAATCAGACAAGTTTGACATCGTGTAAACAGTGCACCTTTTACGTTAATCTCTCTTCCTAATCTGGTGTTACACGTAGGGTAGTAAAATAAGGGGGAGGGGGAGGAGGAGGAAGGTAAGGCTGAAGAAGGAAAGACTGCAGCAGACCTCCGTGTTGGGGTTGGGAAGCAAGGGACTCACCACACATCTCATGGGCTGGCTGACGCTGGACAGCTGGTTTTCAACAGGACAACTGTATGCTTCGGCTCAGTAATTTCCTTTGGCAGAAAGATGAGCAGCGTCCTCACCACTGCTCGACTCCGTTTCTGTGCCGCCTGCCCTGGTACCTCTGTGCGTCCCTGCTTTCTCTGGCTACTCCTCTGGGACACAGCTCCTACCGAGTCAGGGGAGGAGGCACTGGCACAGAGGAGAAGCAGCTGTGTGGAGGGAGGGAGGAGGTGTCGGGTCAACGCTGGAGGCTCCTCTCTGCAAGCCTGGCCAGCCTGTAGCACCGGGTGGGGACCGTGGGCCTGGCCCTGGAGCATCAGGAGGCGTGCCTACCGGGGAAATCAGCATCACCTGTGCTTATTACAGACTCAACTTCCTGGGCTCTCCCATGGCCATGGAAACCGTGACCTCTGTGGGTGAGGCCCAGGAATCTGAATTCCTCATTGCCTCCTGAAATGATCTGGATGACCCAGATCTGACTCCCACCAAGCTCTCATCTGGACCGTTTGTCACTGACACTACGGTTCCAAGGTCACTTGAATTTGTCCTGCTTTATCCCCTCTGAAGAGAAGAAACCCCGAGTCACAGATGTCCGACAAAACTCTCTGAGAGACCGTCCTCATCAGCGCTGACATCCGCAGCATCCTGTCTTGGCAAGCACGGCATGCAGGTGCGTCCGGGTCATGGCCCAATGGCTGCCGGGCTGGAGCAGAGCTGGCCTCACCGCAGCCCAGCAGCTGCACCCTGCTTGCTGTCACGAGGAGGCTCACAGGCAGGCCATGGCCAGGAGATGGGCACTAGACAGAGGCAGGGAGAATCGGGCCAGGCTGGCAGGAGAACGTGGGGCTGGACATCAGGGCTGTCAGGAAGCTGGGGCAGGAGCACACTGGGTCAGAGTAAGCCAGGAGTCCAGCAGGTCAGAGACAGAGTCCGCCTTCCTGAGGAGGAGCAGAGCTCTGCAGAGTGACCTGCACTGCTGGACCTCTGGGGTGTTCTGGGGGAGGCAGGAAGTCTGCCACCCTGAGAAACTACTGACGTGAAGTCCTGGAAACGCAGCCCACCCTCTGAGACAAGCCAAATCCTTCTCGGAGAGTCCTTTCTTCACAGCTCAGAGTAACAAAGTGTAACAGTCTCTCTGGACCTCAGTTTTCTCATCTGTAAGATGTGATGCTGAGTTGGAAAACCTCTACATGATCTTCTAGCTCTGTTTCTACAGAAACCAAACAAAATATTGGGTTGACCAGAAGGTTCACTTGGGTTCTTCTGTAAGATGTCATGGAAAAACTTGAATGAAGCTTTTGGCCAACCCAGTAAATAAATGAGACAGGAAACAATGAAAAGAAATTTTTACACAAGATAGGAGGGGAGGCAGAAGTTTCTGGAGAGCTGAGAGTCACTCAAGGGAGGAAGGAAAGCCTGGCTAAAGGAAAGTAAGAGCCAGATAAATGGGGCAAGGATGGGAGGGATGTGCCCAGAGTTCAAGGTCCACACTGGATATGGTACCACAGGAAAAGGTGGGACTCAGCTTGAGACCGTCTAAGGTCAAGTCACAAACCAAACTGCTTTGTGCAGCCACTGCAAAGAACATCGTCCAAAAAAATGACTCAAGGTCCTCAACCTGCTTTCAAGATGATATTGTTACTTATGTAAAAGATGCCCATGGCAGTATTCACTTTGCTCAAATTCTCAGCAGTGTTGCGCACTGACCTTTCAAATAGCAGGCACGCTGCCGCAGTATTTTTTTAGTTTATTTATTTTTAATTGAAGGATAACTGCTTTACAGTACTGTGCTGCTTTCTGCCATACATCAACATGAGTCAGCCACAGTTACACATATGTCCCCTCCCTCTTAAAATTCCCTCCTACCTCCCATCCCATCCCCCCTCTCTGGGTTGTCACAGAGTCCCGGTTTGAGTTCCCCGACTCATAGCCCATTGGCTATCTATATGGGAGTGTATACGTATTTTTTAAAGTCTGAACAAATGGAAAGACAATCCCACGTATACGTTCTGTGCTGTAGCTTCGAGTAGCCCGGAGCCTCTCAGTTTCCTGCGTGTTTCTGGTTCCCCCGGGCAGAGAGCTGCTTCTGGCGGAGACACTGAACCATCCAGGCAGGCGGCACTGGGTTCCTTCAGCAGGGACACAGCTCTAAGGGTCAGGACCCAAGGAGTGCCCCTTCTGCTGCATCTTAGCCCCCAGGGACCTAGAGACTCAGCCGGGAATGACGCTTCCTCACAGCCGGGCACAGAACCCTCCTTCTGAAGCTTGACTTTGCCCTGGACTGGACTGTGTAAAACCCATCGGCACCATCTCTCCCTTCAGACACAGTGGCTGACACCCCTTCTCACCCTCAACGCTCTCCTCTACAGCTCCTGGCAATACTGAGAGCTTTGTCCCTGTCCACCCTGGGGTTTAGGGGACCAGGCTGGGCCCTCGTGCCATGAGTTTCACGAGAACACCCAAGTTTGCCCACGGAATGCAGCCCCCATCCTGGCTGCGCCATCCTTGCCTCAGTCACAGAAACAGGCTTGAGGAGAGTGGAGGGAGCAAGTCACTTCTCATCACTTTAGAATCCTGATTCCAGCACAGTGGGGTGCACACACTTTTATAGAACTGCGTATCCCTAATGGACAGAAAGAGGACACATTTCCTCTTAGAAAGCTTTCCAAGATGGCTGCTGAACTAATGCTGGAAGAGCTGAAGCAGACTCAAAGCAAAGTCTTTCACAGGATTGAGAATAAAAAGGTGAGACTCACAGGTAGTTTCTCCTTGTGAACCGAAAAGCAGCCTTGTCCTCTCTGCTTTGGCTTCCCTGTTGGCTCAGATAGTAAAGAATCTGCCTGCAATGCAGGAGATCCGTGTTTGATCCCCGGGTCAGGAAGATCCCTGGGTCAGGAAGATCCCCTGGAGTAGGACATGGCCACCCACTCCAGTATTCTTGCCTGGGAAATTCCATGGACAGAGGAGCCTGGTGGGCCACAGTCCATGGGGTCACAGAGTCAGACACGACTTAGTGACTAATACCCAGAGTCACCACCACTGCCATCCACAGTACTCGTCTCTCTTTAACTTTGTTCTTATTGGAAATTACATATTCTTAAAAAATTTTTGACAGTTTTTATTTTCAAGTTCACAGTTGGTTCTTTTTCATTGCTACTTGTACCTGTTTCGTTTCTTATTTTTACTTAACGGAGTTTGTTTTTAAAAAGTTATGCTTTACTTTTTGAGCACATTTAGCATACTTATTTAAAGGTTTGGCCAAAAATATTCTACAAAATTGAGTCTATAAAATACCCTACAACAGTTCGGTGGCTGACTTCTGTTGGCTGTCTTTTTCCACATTAGATTTCAGAACGAGTTCGTCTTCCTCACAGTAGCAGAGGTGCCACTGCTTTCTCCTGCCCTCAGGAGTAGGAAGGGGCGTTGAGTCAACAGCAATAGCAGCTGGAAACAGCAGGGCCCTGCAAGCCAGCAGGAGCGGGCTCACTGCCTCGTGTTCTCTGAACCCTCAGGCTGCTTTCTGAGATGCTCGGCTTGAGGAGGAAGGTGCACACGTTTTCCTTCGTTGTTAAGTGTCTTCACGGTGAGGGAGTGCCCCACCTCACCCACCTTCATGCCTTGAATCTGGCTCCTGCCACATGTGTGATGGAGAACTTTTGAGTCCTTCATCCTGCGGAACTTCACCTCCTGGGTGCCCAGACCCAGAGCCCAGCAGGCTTTCAGTTTCAGCCAGCCTCACCCTCTGCACTTCCATTCCATCTCTGGTCCAGGATGCCTTTCTCTTGTTTTAAATTCTGGCTAAGGTCTTTCATTTCTCTCTTTAAATATGTTCCCCATTACTGCTATACTTTACTTCTTATTTCTCTATTGGTGACCTCCAAGAGTGAACATGTGACTATACCTCCAAAAGTGTGGTTATGTTTCTGCTTTAACTTATGCAAATCCTGCTATGCCTGCATGCATTTTACAAAGATTTGTTAGTTCCTTAATGTGCAGTTCATTGTTCTAAGTTCTATGTGAGTGTGTATATGTGGGGGGAGGCACAAAACATTTTGACTTCTAGGTCCTTTTAATTTAATATGGGATTAACTCTTATATTCAAATAACTATAACATGGACTGTGCACATCATCTTCTGAACCAAAAATCAGAATGCACAGTCTAATTGCAATACTGTCATCTTCCTAATCTGTTTCCATATCTAGAAAACTTTGACAATAATAACACCTACTACTTTGAGTAATTTTCAGGATTAAATAATACAATCCAAATAACGCACTTATTTAGCTCAGTATCTTGGAGAAGGCAATGGAACCCCACTCCAGTGCTCTTGCCTGGAAAATCCCATGGACAGAGGAGCCTGGTGGGCTGCCATCTATGGGGTCGCACAGGGTCGGACACGACTGAAGAGACTTAGCAGCAGCAGCAGGCAAACTATTTTCATTTAGAAAATTTTCTTCTCTAAGTCAGATAGAGAGAAACAACATCACAGGATATCATTTATATGTGGAATCTAAAAAAAATGGCACAAACGAACTTATTTACAAAACAGAGTTACAGATGCAGAAAACAATCTTATAGGTACTGGAGGGAAAGTGGGGGAGGGATAAAGTAGGAGATTGGGATTGACACATACAAGCTGCTGCTGCTGCTGCTAAGTCACTTCAGTCGTGTCCGACTCTGTGCGACCCCATGGACTGCATCCTACTTGGCTCCTCTGCCCATGGGATTTTTCAGGCAAGAGTACTGGAGTGGGGTGCCATTGCCTTCTCTGACACACTACTAGATATAAAACAATAATTCATAAGGACCCGCTATATAGCACAGGGAACTCTACTCAATACTCAGTAATGACCTATATGGGGAAAAAAAATCTAAAAGCAGCATATATAACTGATTCACTTTGCTGTACAGTAGAAAGCAACAACATAGCACATCAACTATACTCTAATAAGAATTAAGAAACAAATGAAAACATTTTTTTAAACTAAAATTTTTTTCTCCCCAGCTCTTGCCATCCCCGTGTGTCTCCTTCAGCACTGATTCCTGTGCATCGTCATCTCTGCCGGGGAGGGACTTCCACAGAATCACACACCCACGTTAACACAGGGAAGAGGCCGGTTTGTTTTGAAAGGGCTCCCATCTGAAGGTGGGAGCTCACCATCCCCTTTTTGGGTGAAACCAGGGATGGCTTCCTGGGGCTCAGAAACAGGGTCCTGTGACAAAGAGCGTCCTGGGGGTGGGCAGAGGAAAGAAAGGAAGAAAATCAGGGAGAAGGACTTCTTTCTGAGAAAGCCTCTGAAAGATGACCAAAGGGAGCTGTGGAGAGAGACTTTTAGCCACCCTCTTGGCTCCAAGAGGAGCTGTGGCTGGCGGGATTCCTTCTGCTAACAGGCTACCCATGGGCCCTGCAGAAACGGCTGAGTCTTGCCAGTTCTTTCAAAGACACAAGTGTGGTCCCAGGCCTGGTGCCTGGGGGCAGCAGGCCCTGGACCACTGCAGGCTGACAGGGGAGAAGGCAGCGCCCATGCGATGCCTCTCCAGAACTCGTGTGGGATCTCTGGGCCCAAGAAGTGTCCTGGGAGTGGATCCTTCACAAAATATTTAAAGTGGAGGCTCTGCTGGAAAATCTAAGATGAACAGACACTGAGAAATCTAAGAGTGGAGTAGACGGCACAGAAATCGCTGGACAGGAAGGAGATGGGAACAAGTGCAGCTCCTCTCCGATCAGAAAGGCCTGTGGGTCTCCAATCAGAAAGGCATGAGGTCTCCCGGAGAGAATTCAGCAACTTAAAACTGGAACCGGTGATGTGCCAAGACCGAGAGCTCAGTTTTACTTTTTTGTCCTGGTTTACAACCACAAAGACAGTTGAAAAGACAAACAATGTTGGCTGCTGGTCTGTTTCACTGATAAAATGAGATGGCTGTGGAGGAGATAAAGGCCTGGACATGTGGCCAATTGCCCCTGGGGTCACACCTAACGAGTCAAGTTCATCTGGGTGAACACAGAAAAAAAAAAAGAAGAAAGCTTGAATGTAGCCCATGATTTAGAATGGATTTAAAGAAAAAAGTCAAACAGTCATGCTCATTTCTCATAATCTCGGTGTCATAGCAAGAATATTTTTGATGTACTTGAGCTTCCGTAAATTAGAACCCTTCTGAGCAGTCGCCTTATTTCAGCAGAAAGCAGGCAGCATTAAGACTCATTTTTAGAATTTCTCTTGGATTTGGTGAGGGGTAGATGGAAATGGCAACCCACTCCAGTGTTCTTGCCTGGAGAATCCCAGGGACGGGGGAGCCTGGTGGGCTGCCGTCTATGGGGTCACACAGAGTCGGACACAACTGAAGCGACTTAGCAGCAGCAGCAGCAGCAGATAAGAAGTGGTAACAGCTCTGTGTTTTGCTGAGTCCCCTTCTGAGAATGTTTATTGAGGGCCCTATATCCCCAGGTGGGCTTCCCTGGTGGCACAGTGGTAAAGAATCCGCCTGCCAATGCAGGAGACCCAGGTCCAATCCCTGGGTCAGGAAGGGCCTCTGGAGGAGGAAATGGCACCCCACTCCAGTATTCGTGCCTGGAGAATCCCATAGAAAGAGGAGCCTGGTGGGCTAAAGTGTACGGAGTCACAAAAGAGTCAAGCATGACTTAGCAACTAAACAACAACATACCCCCAGGCCATGTCCCAAGACCTCCCCAAGTGTGGTGTGGCTTCCTTGTTCCCCAAATGCCAGATCCTGACATGTGACTGCATTAGTACACTCATGTCAAGAGCTGATGAACATTTTAATTTCCTCCAAAATTTCTCTTCTCCCCAACATTGCAAATGAGAAAATACAGAGGGATTTTCTGCTTTCTGAGGTTTTTCAGGAGTGATGCCCTGGTGTCTGGAAAGATCTGGAACACGGCTCGGCTGCCAGGCTGGGCACAGACAGGCCCACAAGGCTTCTAGGGACTTGGTCGGGGGAGAGGGGACTGTGCTTGTGGCTTCAGTGTTTGAGTTCGGTTTTATGTTTTACTCCAGGAGATTTTCAAAGATGTGAAGGCCCCATCCAAATGAAGCACAGCCATTTCAGTCAGTCTCAAAGGGAGGAGGGAGCCTGAAACATTGTGACCGTGAGGGTTCAGAGATGCAGGTCTGAGGCCATGAAACACGTGGCTCTGCCAAACCCAAACTTGAAGCAAAGCAGCACTGAGGTGCTTTCGGCCAAACCCAGGCCCAGAACCCCTGCCCAGATATGTGAGGTGGCTTAGAATTGATCTCAAAGTTGGTCTGTTTCTCTACATTATCTCAAATACTGATACAGCGTCAAAAAAGAACCAAGCCTCGAGCTGGATGACCAAGGATTCCTACTGGAAAGAAGGTCATTTTTCCACTCAACCATTCTAACCGAAGGGTCTTTCACAGCATTATGTTTAGGTCACAGAAGTCATAGGATCAGTATTTAAAAACAGGTTTCTTGGGGGCTCCCCTGGTGGCTCAGTGGTAGAGAATCCACCTGCCGTAGAAGGAGACATGGGTTTGATCCCTGGTCTGGGAAGATCCTACATGCCTATGTGCTGCAGCTATTGAGCCTGTGCTGTAGACCTCAAACGCCTCAATTACTGAAGCCCGATTGCCTAGAGCCCATGCTCGGCAGCAAAAGAAGCCACCGTAATGAGAAGCCCAAGCACCGTAACTCGAGAGTAACCCCCACTCTCCGCAGCTAGGAAAAAGCCTGCACATCAACAAAGACCCAGAGCACTAGTTTATATATATGTATGCTAAAGCTTCGTTCTAGATAACACACTCCCTTAAAAAAAAAAAACACAGATTTTTTCAGTGTTTTTAAAAGTGTCACAATCCATTAATAACTGCAATTTGTTATTGTCCTGATTTCTTCACTTTTCCTCTTCACTGCTCCATTTTACATTCACTGTTATCAATCCTATCTTTTTCAGAGATGTCTTAATTTCACACTTGCTTGCCACTTTTTGAGTATTGTGGCATTTTGATAATTTTGCTCTCATTGGTTTGATATATTTCTTTGTTCCTGTATCTTCTCCTTGTGCTGAAGGCTCCATGTCCTTTCAAAATTCATCATTTTGGAAAAATAGGTTTTGATATTTTCCAACTATTTTTTCTTTAAAATTACTTGCTACTTTATGTTTTTAGAATGATGCTTTTGCCAGATCTCAAGTACTGCCAAAAGGAATCAATTAACATTTTCTCTAGACTTTATCTTGGAAATAAAAAGATAATAAATAAACTTCTCCATGCTACAAAATAGAACATAAGATCCTCCTTGTCTTCATCATAGTCAATTCAGATTTTGTATTTGAAAATAATCTCTAAATAGAAAGAAAATTTCTAAACAAAAGAAGGCTATTAAGAAAAAATTCAAGAATTACTTTCTATAGTTAGTCACACAATATAAGAGAATAATCATGTGGTAGCCAGATTATTAGAGGAATACTTTCTATTTTTCTTTTACTGGTTTAGACTGTACAAAAACTCTAACACTTAAAATAATACTGTCTTGTCTGAATGAGTGAAAGCAGAATATTCTTGACTGAATTAAAACAAACATGAGCTTTTCATGCTTATGCTTCCATACCCATCTGCTTGCAGATGTTAGGAAAAGTAATTATTAAAATATATAGTGAAAGAATGGAAGTCTTGTTACATGGAATTCCCATATGCTTATCTGTGATAAGATCTCCTTAGGTATGGTGACCTTAGAAAAAGCCTTTGTAAGGAATCCAGGTCACAGAATAAATGCTGATGTGAAACCCAACTAACTATAAGGTAAAAACATTAATGAGACGTGATCTGCTTAATTTTTCTTCTGTAGTGTTGTCATTTTAATACCAGAAGTTTAAAGGCAGTTTCTTTTTCTTTTATGAGTACCAGAAGCTATAAAATAAGATATTAACAACAGAGATTTATCACCAAAGTTACATGTGCTCCTGTGCTCAGCTGCTCAGTCGTGCCTGACTCTTTGTGATCCCATGGACTGTAGCCCACCAGGCTCTTCTGTCCATGGAATCTTCCAGGCAAATAATACTGGAGAGTGTTGCCATTTCCTACCCTAGGGGATCTTCCTGACCTGGGGATCAAATCTGTGTCCCTTACATCTCCTGCATTGGCAGGCAGATTCTTTACCACTGAATCACTTAGGAAACTCAAAGTTTTGTATGAAATTATCCATTTCAAGAGACCTGATATAGTCAGATACTACAGTGATGTTCCTGGACAATTGGAAATTTTTTGGTTTGTTTTGTATAAAACCAACACTATCTCATTTATCCAAATATGCTACAGTCAGGCAGAAATAGGCTTAGAAATATTTCCATTATTAATAACTACCCATATCTACTTATAAAGTCATCAGTGTCTGCGAGATCACCCACTTCAGTCTTCTCTTTATACTTCATTTAAAAAAATATTGTCTTTTAATTTCTATTTTTCATGTAAGGTAGGAATATATTCTCTTGAAAAATTTAGACATGAACTAAGCAAGTATTCCTCAGCCCTCCATTTCCAACCTGGGTTCCCTACCCAGAAGTAACCACAGTTATCAATTTATTGTATAAAGTTCCAACCCTTTTATTTCTTCAATGCATTTTCATCTATAGCCATACAATCATTTGCTCGACTGGGTCCCAAAAGCATAATGACAAATATCTCCCCACTCTTCAGGTATTTTTGTATTGCCTCCAAAGGGGGAAAAAAAACTAAGTGAAAAATAATGTTTAAATTACTACCAAATTTAATATTGTCAAACTTAGTATTCGTGAACAAGTCATTACATTTGAAAAGATTGGGTTCCCCTCACTTCACAAATGTTCCCAAATAGCAATGATAGTCATTGAAAAATCATGGCTAACTGCAAATTAAATAAATTGCTTATAACCAAATTTTTTCACAATAAAATTTAAAAAAAATTCTTTCTCTTTTTGCAACAAAAATTTACATTTAATTTGATAAATACATTCCAAATGAGGTGGAGCAGTGTCTTCAATATTTAAGATTGGTTAGGGCCTACAAATTTCTTAAATCAGCCCTGTACAAACATATAGTATTATTTAGGGTAAGTATGTTTTTTTTTTTTAACTTGCTTTATTCACACAAATGGCTTAGGGATTTTAAATATGAGGAGATCCATATCCACATGGTAGCTTTGTAACTGAGAATTCATATTTCACAGTGCTCATGGGGAAAGGGAGGGTGTGATGGTGGGTGGTTATCAATGGGAATCAGTGGACAAGATTGGTACTCAAAAGACTATCAAGCACAAGCAAGATGAAGAACTGTGTGATTACAAATAAAAGCCCTGAAAAAAGCAAGTCTCACAGCACACAGCAGGCAGCCGACAGCAGGGAGAACCCACCGCATGGCAGATGGGCTCACCCGGTCACTTGCTCGCTCCACCAGCACATGCTGCCGAGCCCCTGGTGTCTCTCCTCACGGTGCCAGGCCCTCGGGTGGAGCTCCAGCACACTCTACAGAGCTACACCATAAACGCTATGTGTATCAGCACGCTCTACATGGACTCACCCTCATGGAGCTCAGAGCCTCACTGCAGGACAGACATTACAGCACAGCATAGAAAGACGCAAGGCAGGGGAAGGAAACAGGGTGTGCTACGCAATTCAAAGTGTCTGGCAAGCTCCTCTTGAGGAAGGAAAAGTTAAGCCATAGCTGAGGGATAAGTCCGATTTTGCCTAGTCACATGGAGGGGTCAATCTGGAATGGGGGGCCGGAAATGGCATTACTGGCTAAGACTAGCACACGGGAAGTCCTAAAAGCAAGAGGAAAGATGGCCACATGTGATGGAAAAACAGGAAAGGAGGCAGAGAAGACAAGCAGATGTCAGGGTCTGGAGGGCCTTGAAAGCCTGGTATGGAGTTAAGTCTTCTATCTAAGGGCAACGGATGGTCTTTGAAGGGTTTGAGCAGGGCTGTGGCCTGGTCAGATCTGTCTCCTAGCAACAGAACTAGAGTGATGATTGTGTGAGGATGGATTGGAGAGGAGCATCCTGGAGAAGGGAGACCAGTGCAGAGGTTGTTACAATAATCTGGATGAGGGACAAAGAAGGTCTGCACAAGGGTGATGGAGAGAAGTTCACTGATGCAAGAGAAAACGAGAGGCAGAAGCACCAAGACTGAGGCTGGGGAGTGAGAGACCAAGCCCGAGTTTCTGACTCCAGAGATGAGAACCAGAGTGGACTAGAAATCATCTCTTAGCCTGACTGGTGAAGGGTATCACCCATTCCTTAGCAGAGTAAACTAGAGAGTAATATTAGAACCTGGTTCTTTGCCTGTAAGTATGAATGGTAAAGAGCAGGTGTTCGTTCCAGAGTATAGTTCATCATTTCCAAGAATATGTTATTTCTTATTTTATCATCTTAAAGATGACACTACGTGGCTAAATTTGGGTCTCCCACTTTACAATGGGCTTCCCTTGTGGCTCAGATGGTAAAGAATCTGACTGCAATGAGGAAGACCCTGGTTCGATCCCTGGGTCGGGAAGATCTCCTGGGGAAGGACATGGCTACCCACTCCAACATTCTTGCCTGGAGAATCCCATGGACAGAGGAGCCTGGCGGGCTACAGTCCATGGGATCGCAAAGAGTTCGGCAGTCCATGGGATCGCAAAGAGTTCGGCACAACTGAGTGACCAACACTTTCACTTTACAATTGAGCTTCCCAGGTGGCGCTAGTGGTAAAGAATCCACCTGCCAATGCGGGGGATGTAAGAGACTCGGGTTCGATCCCTGGGTTAGGAAGATGCCACTGTAGGAGGAAATGGCAGCCCATTCCAGTATTCTTACCTGGGAAATCCCATGGACAGAGGAGCCTGGTGGGCTACAGTTCCATGCAGTCACAAGAAGTGAACACGACGGAGTGAGTAATACTTCTTCACTTTTTTTTGAAAGTAAAATGAAGCAAGTAACATCTGCCCTTCTAAGCCAGAGCACTGTAATGAGAATCACGGGCATTTACACACGTGAAGTCAAAATAGAGAACATATCCAAACAGAAACACATCTCCTTAACTCAGAATGCCATATCAGTACTCACACAGTTTTGCTTACCCTTAACTGTAAAGTGTGTGTGCTCAGTTATGTCTTGCTCTTTGTTCTCATGCCCCCAGCTCACGTAAGAGGTCGGAAAGGATCTGCTGGGAGAAGAGTGCCTGCTGTGGGTGCCTGACGCAGAGAGGCTGAGAGGAAAGGCAGGCGCACCAGGCTGGGTCAGGAGAGAGAGACCCGCAGCCCAGAGGCAAAGCTCCTGCTGTCTCTGCTGAGAGGAAAAGCAGGCGCACCAAGCAGGGTCAGGAGAGAGAGACCTGCAGCCTAGAGGCAAAGCTCCTGGTGTCTGTGTTGAGAGGAAAGGCAGGCGCACCAGGCTAGGTCAGGAGAGAGACCCGCAGCCCACAGGCAAAGCTGCTGCTGTCTGTGCTGAGCCAGCACAGGCATTGTCAAAAGACACTCCAATGGGCTCAGAGAAACAAGCATGTGTTTTGAAACGACTACATTTTCACTCTGAGGAGCAGTGTTACCCTAGGCGCCTCATTTTGAAAATGGGTGTCTCTAAGCAGGGCTGGGGTGGGCGAGGAGTCTGGGTGTCCCTGCAGGGCCGGGGCTCAGCCCGTGTGACCTCAATGAGCTGCACTACCGGCTGAACCGAGTCTGACGCTAAGCCCTCCTCCAGGGGCACTAGCGCTGACCGCCAGCTTCCCCATTTCACCGTGGGCTGCTCAGCAAACCTGGAACTGAATGAGGGCTCTTTTAGGGCCATGGACATACTTAGTAAGGTAGTTTTCCAAAATTCTGTTTTTAACAAAACAATTATTCACATAGCTCACGGTGTGTGTGTGTGTGTGTGTGTGTGTGTGTGTGTGTGCGCGCACACATGTGCATGCATGTATGCTCCTTGAGTTTTTGCATTTTTGCTTTGATTTTTAAAAAAATATGACTACTTATACAAGTAGAGATTCGACTAACTTTCTCTAGTGGAAAAATCTGTTTCAGCCAAAAAGATTTAGTTTAGAACATATGCAATATATTATATCTCTTACACAGCAAGCCATGTAAAAAATAAGATATACTGCATGTTCTAAATAAACAAAATCGTTTTTATGAAAAAGGCTTTTCTTGAGCACATGCTCTTCTGTATTATGTATCAAAGGTCTCAATCAAGTTACCACTACTATTTTAAGAACTGTCCCAAATATGTAGGCAATTCAGAGTCTCAGAAAAAAGGTTTCCTTCCTTTTAGTCTTTCCTTCTGAGTTTTTTTGGGAAGATATTTCGGAATGGCTTGGTGACAATTTTGCTTGGAGAGCATTACATGGTCAATTTAGAGTGCATAAATCTTATTGCTTTTTCTATTTTTAAAATGTCAAATCAATTACTGCCTTCTGAAGCTGCCAAGTCTGCCAGCAGGGCACACTTGTGCCATCTCCTCGTGGCCCCTGTGGGTCCTGGATCAGAATAAAGGGATTGGTCCATGTGGCTCTCCTGGTGGCTCAAGTTTGGAGGCACAGTGATGTGTGCTACACGCCACACACGTCCCACAGAGGAGACGGGGAGACTGGGCTCAGTGGTCCACAGAGAGATGCTTGACATGGAACTTTGATTCTACACCAAAAGTCTGGGAGCTGGCAGTCTTTGAGCTGCCCACAGAAAGTTTGTTTTGTCCACACAGTGCTTTTCTTTTAAAATTAACTTATTATAAACATTTTAATATTGTGATATTTTTATATTAAAGTTTGGATTTCAGCCTTTCAAGAAAAATCAGAAGATCTAGATACATGGGGCTTCCACTCATGCATGGGAACAACCACTCTGTCTAGATGAGGCCCATGTTCTTTCCTCTATGAGGCCCCATTCCTCATGAAAGGGAAAGTTGCTCAGTTGTGTCCGACTCTTTGAGAACCCATGGACTATATAGTCCATGGAATTCTCCAGGCCAGAATACTGGAGTGGGTAGCCATTCCCTTCTCCAGGGGACTTCCCAACCCAGGGATCGAACTCAGGTCTCCTGCATTGCAGATGGATTCTTTAGCAGCTGAGCCACCAGTGAAGCCCAAGAATACTGGAGTGTGTAGCCTATCCCTTCTCCAGGGGATCTTCCTGACTGAGGAGTCGAACAGGGGTCTCCTGCACTGCAGGCAGATTCTTTACCAGCTGAGCTATCAGGGAAGCTCCAGTTACCAGCAATATTTTCATCATGGGGCTTGCACTGTTGTTATTTCTCACACCAGACTGGCTTGCTGTTCGTGTTCGGCAGCGACGGACTGCGCAGAAGCACACCGGCTGCTACAGATCACGCAGAAGCACGGCCAAGAGGAGCTACCCCTAGCCCAAGGTCAGGGGTGGCGACGGCACAGGAGCGGCCTAGAGGAGCTACCCCACTTCCGAGGTCAGGGGAGGCGGCTGAGAGGAACTATCCCACGTCCGAGGTCAGGGGAGGGGGCCGAGAGGAGCAACCTCACGTCCAAGGAGTGGTGGCTGTGCGGGCACAGAAGGGCAGAGAGAAGCTACTCCACGTTCAAGGTCAGGAAGGGCAGCCATGAGGAGATACCCCTCCTCCAAGGTAAGGAGCAGTGGCTGCATTTTGCTGGAGCAGCTGTGAAGAGATACCCCACATCCAAGGTAAGAGAAACCCAAGTAAGACAGTAGGTGTTGCGAGAGGGCATCAGAGGGCAGACACACTGAAACCATAATCACAGAAAACTAGCCAATCTGATCACACGGGCCACAGCTTGTCTAACTCAATGAAACTAAGCCATGCTGTGTGGGGCCACCCAGAACTGGAGGGTCATGGTGGAGAGGTCTGACAGAATATGGTCCACTGGAGAAGGAAATGGCAAGCCACTTCAGTATTCTTGTCTTGAGAACCCCATGGACAGTATGAAAAGGCAAAATGATAGGATACGGAAAGAGGAACTCTCCAGGTTGGTAAGTGCCCAATATGCTACTGGAAATTAGTGGAGAAATAACTCCAGAAAGAATGAAGGGATGGAGACAAACAAAAACAATACCCAGTTGTGGATGTGACTGGTGATAGAAGCAAGGTCCAATGCTATAAAGAACAATATTGCATAGGAACCTGGAATGTCAGGTCCATGGATCAAGGCAAATTGGAAGTGGTCAAACAGGAGATGGCAAGTGAATGTCAGCATTCTAGGAATCAGCGAACTAAAATGGATTGGAATGGGTGAATTTAACTCAGATGACTATTATATCGTCTACTGTGGGCAGGAATCCCTTAGAAGAAATCGAGTAGCCATCATGGTCAACAAAAGAGTCTGAAATGCAGTACTTGGATGCAATCTCAAAAATGACAGAATGATCTCTGTTCATCTCCAAGGCAAACCATTCAATATCACGGTAATCCAAGCCTATGCCCCAACCAGTAATGCTAAAGAAGCTGAAGTTGAATGGTTCTATGAAGACCTACAAGACCTTTTAGAACTAACACCCAAAAAAGACGTCCTTTTCATTATAAGGGACTGGAATGCAAAAGTAGGAAGTCAAGAAACACCTGGAGTAACAGGCAACTTTGGCCTTGGAATACGGAATGAAGCAGGACAAAGGCTAATAGAGTTTTGCCAAGAGAATGCACTGGTCATAGCAAACACCCTCTCTGACAACACAAGAGAAGACTCTACACATGGACATCACCAGATGGTCAACACTGAAATCAGATTGATTATATTCTCTGCAGCCAAAGATGGAGAAGCTCTATACAGTCAGCTAAAACAAGACCAGGAGCTGACTGTGGCTCAGATCATGAGCTCCTTATTGCCAAATTCAGACTTAAATTGAAGAAAGTAGGGAAGACCACTAGACCATTCAGGTATGACCTAAATCAAATTCCTTATGATTATACAGTGGAAGTGAGAAATAGATTTAAGGGACTAGATCTGATAGACAGAGTGCCTGATGAACTATGGACGGAGGGAGATTCATGACATTGTACAGGAGACAGGGATCAAGACCATCCCCAAGAAAAAGAAATGCAAAAAAAGCAAAATGACTGTCTGAGGAGCCTTACAAATAGCTGTGAAACGAGGAGAAGTGAAAAGCAAAGGAGAAAAGGAACGATGTTCCCATTTGAATGCAGAGTTCCAAAGAATAGCAAGAAGAGATAAGAAAGCCTTCCTCAGTGATCAATGCAAACAAATAGAGGAAAACAACAGAAAGGGAAAGACTAGAGATCTCTTCAAGAAAATTGGAGATACCAAGGGAACATGTCATGCAAAGATGGGCTTGATAAAGAAAAGAAATGGTCTGGACCTAACAGAAGCAGAAGATATTAAGAAGAGGTGGCAAGAATACACAGGAAAACTGTACAAGAAAGAGCTTCATGACCCAGATAATCATGATGGTGTGATCACTCACCTAGAGCCAGACATCCTGGAATGTGAAGTCAAGTGGGCCTTAGGAAGCATCACTATGAACAAAGCTAGTGGAGGTGATGGAATTCCAACCGAGCTATTTCAAATACTGAAAGATGATGCTGTGAAAGTGTTGCACTCAATATGCCAGCAAATTTGGAAAACTCAGCAGTGGCCACAGTACTGGAAAAGGTCAGTTTTCATTCCAGTCCCTAAGAAGGGCAATGCCAAAGAATGCTCAGACTACCGCACAATTGACTCATCTCACATGCTAGTAAAGTAAAGCTCAAAATTCTCTAAGCCAGGCTTCAGCAGTATATGAGCCGTGAACTTCCAGATGTTCAAGCTCGTTTTAGAAAAGGCAGAGGAACCAGAGATCAAATTGCCAACATCTGCTGGATCATGGAAAAAGCAAGAGAGTTCCAGAAAAACATCTATTTCTGCTTTATTGACTATGCCAAAGCCTTTGACTGTGTGGATCACAATAAACTGTGGAAAATTCTGAAAGAGATGGGAATACCAGAGCACCTGACCTGCCTCTTGAGAAATCTGTATGCAGGTCAGGAAGCAAGTCAGAACTGGACATGGAACAACAGACTGGTTCCAAACAGGAAAAGGAGTACATCAAGGCTGTGTATTGTCACCCTGCTTACTTAACTTATACGCAGAGTACTCATGAGAAATGTGGGGCTGGAAGAAGCACAAGCTGGAATCAAGATTGCTGGGAGAAATATTCATAACTTCAGATATGCATATGACACCACCCTTATGGCAGAAAGTGAAGAACTATAAAGCCTCTTGATGAAAGTGAAATAGGAGAGTGAAAAAGTTGGCTTACATCTCACCATTCAGAAAACAAAGATCATGGCATCTGGTCCCATCACTTCATGGCAAATAGATGAGGAAACAATGGAAACAGTGTTAGACTTTATTTTGGGAGGCTCCAAAATCATTGCAGATGGTGATTGCAGCCATGAAATTAAAAGACGCTTACTCCTTGGAAGGAAAGTGATAACCAACTTAGATAGCATATTAACAAGCAGAGACATTACTTTGCCAACAAAGGTCCGTCTAGTCAAGGCTATGGCTTTTCCAATGGTCATATATGGATGTGAGAGTTGGACTGTGAAGAAAGCTGAACGCCGAAGAACTGATGCTCTTGAACTGTGGTATTGGAGAAGACTCTTGAGAGTCCCTTGGACTGAAGGAGATCCAACCAGTCCATCCTAAAGGAGATCAGTCCTGGGTGTTCATTGGTAGGATTGATGCTGAAGCTGAAACTCCAATACTTTGGCCACCTGATGCAAAGAGTTGACTCATTGGAAAAGACACTGATGCTGGGAGGGATTAGGGGCAGGAGGAGAAGGGGACAACAGAGGATGAGATGGCTGGATGTCATCATTGACTCAATGGATATGAGTTGAATGAACTCCAGGAGTTAGTGATGGACAGAGAGGCCTCACGTGCTGTGATTCATGGGGTCGCAAAGAGTCGGACACTACTGAGCAACTGAACTGAACTGATAAGCATTTAAATTTGTGACTCCTGTTCTAGTACATTTTATTTAAAAACCCTGATTTGGCTTTAATTTAGTTGCTTTAAGCTAACAGGAACTAAGTTCCTGTCCTGTAGACTTTAAATGCAAGCATAATCATTTATTCATTCAACCTTTCTTGAGAACTTGCTGTGTTCAAGCATTGTGCTCTCAGTTCAGTCACTCAGTCGTGTCCAACTCTAGGGACTGGGATACAACACAAAATAACCCCATCCCTGCCTTCATGATTTTATAGTCCAACTATAATATCATTATCACAGTAATATGATAACCACAGTCCAATTCAATTATAAAAGTGGCAAATATTTGCTATGAGGAGGTAAATAGTTTTTACAGGATAAAACCTTAACACTACATAAAACAACCAAGGAAAGTTTCCAACCATGAGACATGCTCTCTGCTCTTGGGGTGAGTGGATGCTGTGATGCTTTAGGTATGTTAGCACTGCAGAGCTGGGAGATGTCATGCAGGAATCACCTGTAATACTTGCTTTCTGAGATCAGGATTCCACCGTGAAGCTACAATGAACCATCCTTCGATGACTGTGATGTCATCTCATGATACCACAGGGCCCCCAGACTGTCAGGAGAAGATGTCACTGTGCTCTTCTGTATCACTGGGCAAGCCCCTCGTCTCTCTGGGCCTCAGCATCCCCTTCTGGAAATGATCTCTAAGGTCTCTTCTAGCTCTCTGATGATTATGTATAAAAGGGCTAAAAATATGTGAGAAAGGATTCAGAGTATCAACAGGGCACCAAAGAATCTTTGAAGAATGGGTTAAGTTTGGTTATGGAGAAGTTTTAAACTCTGGGTCTTGGAGGAATTTGAGGATTCAGTTTACTGGAGAGAACTTAAGAGAGTATCCTTGGCCGGAGATGAGGGAAAATAGGCAAAGACACGAAACGTGGGTCACGATAATAAAGGACCACAGGCAGACCGCAGGGCACCAGCTGACGGGATGGAGGGCACCAGGGGAAAGCAAAACAGAAGCTCAGAGTGAGGCCTGTAAACTGAAGGCACTGTATCCTAAGGTAGAGAACTCAGTCTTGACACAGTAAGAAGGATTTAGGGAGTATTTTAAGATGATTATTTAAACAACTATATAGACCAGTCTAGTGCTTTCCCCCCACCACCCCAACATCATTGACTGTTTTCAAAGCCATTAGCACCTGGGCAAAGCCTCCTCAGTTATTATGCCACAACGGCCTAGAGCCTTCATGTCTTAAAATACCTAGTCACAACCCAATGTCAACTGAGCAGACAGAAACTGTGATAGAAATAAAAGTATAATTGTAAATTACAAAGGCGAGCCAATACTTATGCACCTCTAACTATTCCAAAAAACTGAAGAGTATGGAAACACTCCCATGTTTCTACAGGACAACTATGACCCTGATACCAAAATCAGACAAAGACACTAAAAAAAGAAGAAAGCTACGTCATCAGCTCAACAGACAGAAAAATCATTTGATAAAGTTCAACATCCACTCATGAGAGAGTGCCAAATCCTAACCACTAGACCACCAGGGAGAATCTAACATTCAATCATGATAAAAACTCATTCTTGCCCAAGCTGGTATAAAGGGACATATCTCAACATAATAAAGACCATTTATGACAAACTCACAGCCATAGCACACTCAGTGAAAAGATGAAAGTCTTCTTTTGGCTCTGTCTTCAAAGACATAAGAAAGAAAGGCAACAATAAACAAAGTGAAGTGAAGTGAAAGTCGCTCAGTCGTGTCCACACCTTTGTGACCCCATGGACTCTGCAGTCCATGGAATTCTCCAGGCCAGAATACTGGAGTGGGTAGCCAGTCCCTTCTCCAAGGATCTTCCCAACCCAGAGATTGAATCCAGGTCTCCCGCACTGCAGGCAGCTTCTTTACCACCTGAGCCACAAGGAAACCCAACAATAAACAAATGGGACTTAATTAAACTTAAAAGCTTTGCACAGCAAAAAAAAAAACCCCATCAACAGACCCAAAAGACAACCTACTGAATGGGATAAAATATTTGCAAATGATATGGCCAAGAAGGCGTTAATATCCAAAATCTATAAATAGCTCATACAACTCAATATCAAAGAAACTAACAACCTAATTTTAAAATGAGCTGAAAACCTGAATAGATATTTTTCCCAAAGAAGATATTCACGTGGCCGACAAGCACATGAAAAGATGCTAATATTGCTAATCGTGAGAGAAATGCAAACCAAAACCACGATGAGATACCATTGACACGTGTCAGAATGGTACAAATAAAAAATGTTGGTGAGGATGTAGAGAAAAGTAAACCCTCGTATACTGCTGGTGGGAATGTAAACTGGTGCAGCCACTATGGAAAACAATATTGAGGCTCCTCAAAAGACAAAATTTGTACTACCATATGATCCAGCAATTCCACTCCTGTGTATATATCTGAAGAAAACTAAAATACTAATTGGAAAAGATACATGAACTCCAATGTTCATAGTAGCATTATTTTTAGTAGCTAAAATATGGATGCAACCTGACATCCATCAACAGATGAACAGATAAGAAGATGTGATATATATATATATATAATATATATATGATAGAATACATATATACAGAACTGCCATATGACCCAGCAATCCCACACTGGGCATACACACTGAGGAAACCAGGATTGAAAGAGACATATGTACCCCACTGTTCATCGCAGCACTGCTTATAATCGCCAGGACATGGAAGCAACCTAGATGTCCATTGGCAGATGAATGGATAACAAAGTTGTGGTACATATACACAATGGAGTATTACTCCACTATTAAAAAGAATGCATTTGAATCAGTTCTAATGAGGTGGATGAAACTGGAGCCTATTATACAGAGTGAAGTAAGTCAGAAAGAAAAACACAATACAGTATATTAACACATATATATGGAATTTAGAAAGATGGTAATGATGACCCAATATGCGAGACAGCAAAAGAGACACAGAGATAAAGAATAGACTTTTGGACTCTGTGTGAGAAGGCGAGGGTGGGATGATTTGAGAGAATAACATGGAAACGTGTATTACCAGTCCAAGTTTGATGCATGAAATAGGGCACTCAAAGCTGGTGCACTGGGACAACCCTGAGGGATGGATGGGGAGGGAGGTGAGTGGGGGTTTCAGGATGGGGGACACATGTACACCCATGACTCATTCATGTCAATGTATGGCAAAAACCACTACAATATGTAAAGTAATTAGCTTCCATTAAAATAAATGAATTAATTTTAAAAAAGATTATACAAAAAGATGTGATTATATATAGAATATATATATGATAGAATATTACTCAGCCATAAAAAGAATGATATTCTGCCATTTGCAACAATGTGGATAGACCTAGAGTATTATGTACAGTGAAATAAGTCAGATAGAAAGAGACAGACACACTATGTTATCAATTATATGTAGAATCCTCCCAAAATATGAATGTATATAACAAAACAGAAACAGACTCACAGATATAGAGACCAAACCAGCAGTAGCCAGTGAGAAGAAGGAAGCAGGGAGGGGCAGGAAAGGGACATGGAATTAAGAGGTCCAGACTACTACGTATAAAAAGATAAGCAACAAGAATATATTGTATAACAGGGAAATACAGCCACTGTTTTGTAATAACTTTAAATAGAGTATAATCTATAAAAACATTGCATCACTGTTGTATACTTGAAACTAACACAATCTTGCAAGTCAAATAAACTTCAGTAAAAAAAGAAATGAAGTCATGAATGCAAGTAACCTCACAGACGGATATGTATCTTTAAGAGCCAATGGCTGAAAAATTTTCAGCAGTCTACGGTCTGTTCCAATTCTAGGTAACTTGCCATTGCCAGATACTCTCCCCCTCCTCCTACATTAAGAAAATAGGAGACTCTGTCAACAACAAATAAAAGAAAGAAGCAGAGATACTTGATTTTCAGACTCTCTGGTATAAAATACAATCTATCTGGATTTTTATAAGTGGCAGGCAGGGTCATTTTCCTTTCCAGGGCCATTTTCTTGGATTCAAGAAGTTTGAGATTGAATTTTCTTCTCAAGTCTCTCACCTCTTTTAAAAGTGAGAAATAGAATAGGACTCTTCTATGCTGGCAGAGGAGGACTGAGGTCATAAGCGCCAAAAGATGATTTCCAAAGTAAGGGGATATGAAATAGAAAACACAACTGTTGTATCAGCAAGCACTCCAAAGCACAGCCTGAGGAATTGTGACTTCTCCCGTCCTTCACGGTATCTTCAGAAGCAATTCTGTTTAATTATTTTATGTCTTCTGATTTTGAAAATCATTAACTCAGCAGAATGCTGGCCATCAGAAGCAAACTCTAAGCTAAATTTAGAAATTCCTTGGAAAAAATACCCAGTGCCTATCACACACACACACACACACACACACACATATATTTACATATGTATGTATACCTATCATACATATATATATATAAATATTGTTGCTCTCATTATGCAAGATTTCTTATAAACTGGCCTTTGTGTATTTTAAGGAATGAAGTGATCCCATCCCAGCTGTGAAGAAAGCCCAGAGGGTACTTAACTCATGACAACATCTCGAAGCAAAGGAAAAGGGGAGTTACTTTAAGGTTTCAAAGAACCTATAGTCGTTTTGGTGGGAAAACAGAAGATGAATGACAGGGAATTTTCACATCATCTGAACTGTTTGGAGCACTGCTTTGATACTTTGAAAATATTTTTGGTGTGGGTGGTACAAAATCAATCACTATATCAGGGAGAGTTGCTCTCAGCAGAATCGGTTTGTGCCACTGAAAATTGGAGACCCGTGGTACTAGAACACCAAGAACACTTGTACTTTCTGGGACCACACCTGCCATATCAAAGGTGTGTCTACTTGCTCCAGAGGACAGATTAGGGGCTTACTCTATGTAAGCAGAACTTTGGAAATAAAATCAGATTTTAAAGGAATGAGGGATCTTCTATTTAAACAATTTGACTTCTCAATCCACCTTCTCAGTTCAGTTCAGTCGCTCAGTCGTGTCCGACTCTTTGCGACCCCATGAACCGCAGCATGCCAGGCCTCCCTGTCCATCACCAACTCCCGGAGTCCACCCAAACCTATGTCTATTGTGTTGGTGATGCCATCCAGCCATCTCATCCTCTGTTGTCCCATTCTCCTCCTGCCCTCAATTTTTCCCAGCATCAGGGTCTTTTCAAATGAGTCAGCTCTTTACATCAGGTGGCCAAAATATTGGAGTTTCAACTTCAAATCAGTCCTTCCAATGAAAACCCAGGACTGTTCTCCTTTAGAATGGACTGGTTGGATCTCCTTGCAGTCCAAGGGACTCTCAAGAGTCTTCTCCAACACCACAGTTCAAAAGCATCAATCCACCTTCTATATCATCTCTAAAATGATCTTTTTCATAAAGTTACAAATCAGAGCAGGCCACAGTTGCTCTTGCTAAAAACGTTCAGTGACTGCCTATTATGTGAAGTTGCTCGGTCATCTCCGATTCTTTGCTACCCCATGGACTATAGCCTACCAGGCTCCTCAGTCCATGGGATTTTCCAGGCAAGAATACTGGAGTGGGTTGCCATTTCCTTCTCCAGGGGATGTTCCCGACCCAGGGATTAAACCCAGGTCTCCTGCACTGTGGGCAGACGCTTTATCATCTGAGCTACCAGGGAAGCCTTCTGATTACTGAGGCCTAATCTCTCTCCAGAAACTTCAATTTCCCCGCTCCAATTATAAGCATCACAACAATCTTTTTGCTTCTGTGGCATAAAGTGAGGATTACTCCTAATTTCACATGAGTCCTTCGGTTATTATATCTAAGTGGTCCTCTAGATTGGGCCAGGTGGAAACCATGGCAACACAGTTTTCTTTAATACCCGCTTTCTTTTCTAGTTTGTCATCCTTTGGGAAAGCTATCTCTTTTGGTCTGGCTAACCCACTCATTTCCTCTGGAAGCATCCCTCTTTGTATACTTGCTCAATATCTGTAACAGTTAACTGTCTTGATAGCTGAAACAAAGTGAATAAAGTGAGCCTCTATTACAACACTTGAGAGTGACTGTAATTATGCCAGAATCAATCACTTCGCTCCTGCAGTGTACTCTGAGATCTACGAGGGCAGAAGACCTATTTTATACAGCTTTGTGTCTTTAAGTGCCTGAAATACACTCTGCACTAAACAAATATCTGTTAAAGAAATGAATGAATAGAGCAACAGTGAATCCTTTTATAAAATGAAGAAGCTCTTTTTGTGACGCAAATAACCACACCCTGATCATTTGGTTTGAGTTTGGATATTTATCTGCTAGCTTTCTGTTCATTGTAGTACAACAATATGTCACGTAGCTTCACGGGAAAAATGTCTCAGCTATTCCTATGCCCGATACAGAAATTTATCCACTGTAACATCACAATGACAAGGGAAACAGAAAACAAAAGAAAATCCTAGGCTTCGATTTATTCTGTTACTGAATTTCAAACTCTTTCTCTTTTCTTTTAACCAGACTGGAAAAGATGTAGTACAACTGTCTGATTTGAGTTTCCTCCTCATCCCTAGAAGGGGTAACATTAAGCAGAGGCTGTGGGACTGTGGGGCAGGTGGTCCTTGGTTGGCCGTCACCTCCTCTCCCAGCCTCTTCAGCTATTTGGGTTTAGCCTACACCTCCTGAAGAAACCCCTGAAATCCCCTCCTCCAGGAGGTTGCCTCTGAAGAGCCCTCAGTGCCTGTGTTCCCATTCTGAACACAACTGTATTGTGTTTGCTGTTATATTGCTTTGCAAACATTCTTAAGCACTTCATATGTCTGTGCAGGGTTGCTAGTTATAGTGAAGCCTTCCTCGGGGACATGTGTGCAGTTTCTGTCTCTTGATGTCCTCCGTCCATGCCCAAAGGCAAGCAGCACAGGATTCCTCTAATGCTGACAAATGAAGATTTACATCTGTAGGAAATACGCACAATGTCCTCAACTTCCTCCTCACCCCCCTTAACCTCCAGTAAAGTGATATATGGAATGTTTAATTCAGATTTCTTTTTTTCATTTAGAAATGTTGTAATATCTCTTAAAATTAATTGGAAATCCCAAATTGCCAAAAATAAAAGTCGTATGATACTCTGTCTTAAAACCAAGATAGAACAAATGTTGTGCTAAATCAAGAAGCCTGAATAAGAACAGGACTCTGCTACTAGCAAAGAGCTGGTGGAAAGGTTATTAAATCAGATGAGAACACTTTGGAAAGAGCAAGCCAGTACCTTTGAAGTGTCCTCATTTCCTCCCATGTATTGTATAGGACACATGGACTAGTGGTATGCTAGTAAACTGGCTCCCCAGGAGAAAAAAGACCCCAAGCTATAGCATCTACTGACTTCTGTGGTATACATACTCGCACCATGGTGGTGGCGCAGTGGGGAAGAATCCACCTGGCAGTGCAGGAGACGCAAAAGACGTGGGCTCGATCCCTGGGTCAGGACTCCAGCTTTCTTGCCTGGAGAATTCCATGAACAGAGGAGCCTGGCAGGCTACAGTCCATGGGGTTGCAAAGACTTAGACATGACTGAGCAGGACACTAGACCATTCAGGTATGACCTAAATCAAATCCCTTACAATTATACAGGGGAAGTTAAAAATAGAGACAAGGGATTAGATCTAATAGACCAAGTGCTTGAAGAACTATGGATGGAGGTTTGAGACATTGTACAGGAAGCAGTGATCAAGACCAGCCCTCAGGAAAAAAATGCAAAACGGCAAAATGGTTGTCTGAGGAGGGCTTACAAATAGCTATGAAAAGTAGAGAAGGGAAAGGCAAAGGAGAAAAGGAAAGATGTTCCCATTTGAATGCAGAGTTCCAAAGAATAGCAAGAAGAGATAAAAAAGCCTTCCTGAGTGACCAGCGCAAAGAAATAGAGGAAAACAATAGAATGGGAAAGACTAGAGATCTCTCCAAGAAAATTAGAGATACCAAGGGAACATTTCATGCAAAGATGGGCTCGATAAAGGTCAGAAATGGTATGGGCTTAACAGAAGCAGAAGATATTAAGAAGAGGTGGCAAGAATACACAGGAGAACTGTACAAAAAAGATCTTGATGACTCAGATAACCACAATGGTGTGATCACTCACCTAGAGTGAGATATCTTGGAATGTGAAGTCAAGTGGGCCTTAGGAAGCATCACTATGAACAAAGCTAGTGGAGGTGATGGAATTCCGGTTGAGCTATTTCAAATCCTAAAAGATGAGGCTGTGAAAGTACTGAACTCAATATGCCAGCAAATTTGGAAAACTCAGCAGTGGCCACAGTACTGGAAAAGGTCAGTTTTCATTCCAGCCCTAAGAAGGGCAATGCCAAAGAATACTCAAACTACCACATAATTGCACTCATCTCACATGCTAGCAAAGTAATTCTCAAAATTCTCTAAGCCAGGCTTCAGCAGTATATGAGCCGTGAACTTCCAGATGTTCAAGCTGGTTTTAGAAAAGGCAGAGGAACCAGAGATCAAATTGCCAACATCCGCTGGATCATGGAAAAAGCAAGAGAGTTCCAGAAAAACATCTATTTCTGCTTTATTGACTATGCCAAAGCCTTTGACTGTGTGGATCACAATAAACTGTGGAAAATTCTGAAAGAGATGGGAATACCAGAGCACTTGACCTGCCTCTTAAGAAACCTATATGCAGGTCAGGAAGCAACAGTTAGTACTGGACATGGAACAACAGACTGATTCCAAATTGGGAAAGGAGTACATCAAGGCTGTATATTGTCCCCCTGCTTATTTAATTTATATGCAGAGTACATAATGAGAAATTCTGGACTGGATGAAGCAAAAACTGGAATCAAGACTGCCAGGAGAAATATCAATCACCTCAGATATGCAGATGACACCACCCTTATGGCAGAAAGCAAAGAAGAACTAAACTTTACCTCTTGATGAAAGTGAAAGAGGAGAGTGGAAAAGTTGGCTTACATCTCACCATTCAGAAAACTAAGATCATGGCATCTGGTCCCATCACTTCATGGCAAATAGATGAGGAAACAATGGAAACAGTGTCAGGCTTTATTTCTTTGGGCTCCAAAATCACTGCCGATGGTGACTGCAGCCATGAAATTAAAAGACATTTGCTCCTTGGAAGAAAAGTTATGACCAACCTAGACAGCATTTTAAAAAGCAGAGATGTTACTTTGCCAACAAAGGTCCATCTAGTCAAGGCTATCGTTTTCCAGTAGTCATGTATGGGTGTGAGAGTTGGACCATAAAATAAGCTGAGCACCAAAGAACTGATGCTTTTGAACTGTGGTGTTGGAGAAGGCTCTTGAGATTCCCTTGGACTGTAAGGAGATTAAACCAGTCATCCTAAGGAAATCAACCCTGAATATTCATTGGAAGGACTGATGCTGAAGCTGAAACTCTAATACTTTGGCCACCTGATGCAGAGAACTGACTCATTTGAAAAGACCCTGATGCTGGCAAAGATTGAAGACAGGAGGAGAAGGGGACGACAGAGGATCGGATGGTTGGATGGCATCACTGACTTGATGGACGTGGGTTTGAGTAAGCTCTGGGTGTTGGTGATGGACAGGGAGGCCTTGTATGCTGCAGTCCATGGGTTCCAAAGAGCTGGACATGACTGAGCGACTGAACTAAACTGAAGTGAACTGAATTGAGCAGGAACACGAGTAATCAATGGATTAGTGACTGCTGCTGCTGCTACTGCTGCTGCTAAATCACTTCAGTCGTGTCTGACTCTGTGTGACCCCATAGACGGCAGCCCACCAGGCTCTCCCGTCCCTGGGATTCTCCAGGCAAGAACACTGGAGTGGGTTGCCATTTCCTTCTCCAATGCATGAAAGTGAAAGTGAAAGTGAAGTCACCGAGTCGTGTCCAACTCTCAGCGACCCCATGAACTGCAGCCTACCAGGCTCCTCCGTCCATGGGATTTTCCAGGAAAGAGGATTAGTGACTAGTTTGCAAAAATTCATTACTATTTAATAATGGCTTTTTGATACAGGCCGGCTTTAGCTCACTACTGCATATGCCTGGACACTGAAATTAGATACTGGATTCAGTTCAGTCGCTCAGTCGTGTCCAACTCTTTGTGACCCCATGAATTGCAGCATGCCATGCCTCCCTGTCCATCACCAACTCCCAGAGTTCACTCAAACTCACTACCATCGAGTCAGTGATACCATCCAGCTGTCTCATCCTCTGTCGTCCCCTTCTCCTCCTGCCCCCAATCCGTCCCAGCATCAGAGTCTTTTCCAATGAGTCAACTCTTCGCATGAGGTGGCCAAAGTACTGGAGTTTCAGCTTCAGCATCATTCCTTCCAAAGAAATCCCAGGGCTGATCTCCTTCAGAATGGACTGGTTGGATTCTAGTAAAAAATAACACAAATACCTCAGTGTTATTTTCAATGTAGCAAATCAGCCATTTTCAATGTAGCAAAGGGAAGATGGCTTCTAACTCTCACCCAAGTCCTTCTTCTGTTATATCTATTAGGTCTTCTAGATTTGAATGCCATGAATGTAAGGGAAATGTGATGATGAAAAACAAGACACTGGTGTTTTTTTAAAGTACTTGCTTGTCTCCTTATTTTGCAGCAGCTAGCAGAGTAAGATTTATGGTGGCCACCCAGTTAGAACTTAGCTAGAATGCTTCCCAGCTAATTATTTTACATCCTAGGTGAAATGCAGAAAAAGTAATACTGATTATTATTACAGCTGATGTCTAGTGAATGCCCACTATGTGCCATGTGTTTGATGTATATTAAATCATATATTCCTTCTTCACAACCACCTCGAGCAGACATGCAATCATCAGGCCCCAGGTTATGCAGCAGGAAATGGAAGCCCAGCACACAGGAAGTAGGATGTGGTCCTAGAGAGCCTGGTGTCAGCAGTCTGGCTGTACCACGAAAGGCTAGTGGCTTCCACTTATTCACCATCTTTAAACCTGTCCTCCCAGGGGCGAGCTGGCTGCATTGATCACAATGCAGTTATATTCCATATCCTTGGCTGTACAGCAAGGAGGAAGCCTGGTTGAAAATTTCTGCTTATTAAGAGAGGAAGCTAACTGGTTTCTACTAATGACTCAGATAATATTCACCTCATCATCTGATCTTGATTTAGACTCTTCTTTTTTCTATATGGCAATTGCAGATCCCTCTGCACTGGATATGCAGCAGAGTAGAGAGTATTTCTCCAAAACCCACTGAATTAAACAGAATAATACAGCCCTACTGCACAAAGTGAGCCACTCCTGCTTTTTCAGTCCTTGGCCCTAAACATAAGTTTTACTTGAACGTTGATTTTCATATTATTGTGAATTTCCTGCACCTAGAACTTCACATTGTTGTCTTTAGTTACACCAAGACCAAATTTCCTGCGCCTAGAACTTCCATTGTTTTCTTTAGTTACACTAAGACCAAGAGAAGAATAAAGTAAACATTAAGTGTTAAGTAGATTGGTAAGGAGGGTCATGTTGCAGATCTGGGGGAGAAGTCTGGTTTTTTAACAAATAGTGGTTTACAGAGTAGAGGTTTAGAGGATTGGGAGTTGGAGATAATTTTTACAGCAGAGCAACACTTCTGAAAGGCTAAGGTGCAATTATATTTTCCCAAGGAAAAAGCTGAGAAAAACTGCAGGAAGAGACTACATGAGTGATGTCAATACATTACCTTTAATTAATGGCTACAGAAAAAGAAAGCAGTTATGCAAAACTGCTTATCGTCCTGGTATCTCATGCCCTGTTTGAAACTTCTCTATATAAAATTGAAGGAGTTGGGAAGTTGGGGCTCAAGGTGCCCTATAGGAGGACCCAACCCATCTTTTACTTTGCAGAACTGTTAGGGGAAACACCCTGATTGAAACTGCCTGCCCTGGCCAGGCACCATAGTAACCAGTTGTATTAGCTATTATATGACAGGCAATCCTGGTAAGGAACACAGAACTAACAAGCCACCGCCAACTAGACGCACACAGGAAAGGTCAAAAGGAGACGCCATGTGTCCTGCCACCTCCCAGAATCCTTGCTGGCATCCACCTCGGCTGAGCAATACGTGCACCACCAGGAAGGACCCTGAGTCAACATGACTGGCCGGAGACAACCTGGAAACTAATCCCATCACCGTAAAACCAAGCCTGAGAGCCATGTGGCACAGCGGTCCTCCTGGGTCCCCTCACCCGCCTGCTCTCTGCCCGGGGAACCCCTTTCCCATAAAGTCTCTTGCTTTGTCAGCACGTGGGCTTCCCAGATGGCACTAGGAGTAAAGAATCCACCTGCTAATGCAGGAAAGTAAGAGGTGCAGGTTCGATCCCTGGGTTGGGAAGATCCCCTAGAGGAGGGCATGGCAACCCGTTCTAGTATTCTTACCTGGAGTATCCTATGGACAAAGGAGGCTGGCGGGCTACAGTCCATAGGTCAAAAAGAGTCGACATGACTGAAGTGTCTTAGCAGCACACACGTGTCTCCTCAGAAAATTCATTTCTGAGTGTTAGACAAGAGCCCCCTTTCAGACCCTAGAAGGGGTTTCCCTTTCTACAACAGAAGGATTCCCCACACTTCTTCAATGCACACCAGTGAAACATTTTCCTGACTATATACGTAATGAAAGTTGCCTAGAACCTTTCTGCAAGCAGCCAAACTTCAGAAAGTTTGATTTGCCTTGAGACTTATCTGAGCCTGCAATGCTACAAGCCATAGCAAGGCTGAATTCTAGTGGTATTTTAAAAACTGTCTCTTCTAACATGAAAACATGCTCAACACTGCTACACTGCAAATTAAAATTACAGAGATATTACCTCCCAGTGGTCACAATGGCTATCATCAAAAAGAACACAAATAACAAATGCTGGCATGGACACACAGAAAAGGGAACCCTCAAAACTCTTGCACACTGTTGGTTGGGGTATAAATGTGTATAGCCACTATGGAAAACAGTACAAAGGTTTCTCAAAAAACTAAAAACAGAAGTGCTTTATGATTTGCATTTGCACTCCAGGGTATATATTGGAAAAAACAAAAACCACGCATTTGGAAGAACTATGTACCCCCATGTTCGTAGCACCATTATTGACAATTGTTGAGATATAGAAGCAACCCAAGGGTCCATCAACAGATGAATGGATAAAGATGTGGTATGCATACACAATGGAATATTAGCCACAAAAAGAATGAAATTTTGCTATTTGAAACAACATAGATGGACTTGGACGGAATTATGATAAGTGAAATAAGTGAAATAAGTCAGAGGAAGACAAGTACTGGTATGGCATCACTTACATGTGGAACCTAAAAAATACAACAAACTAGTGCATATAGCAAAAGAAGAAGCAAATTCACAGATATAGAGAACAAACTAGTGGTTCCTAGTGGGGAGATGGGCAAAGAAGGGTAGGAGACTAAGAGATACAAGCTATTATACATAAAATAAACTACGAAGAATATGTGCAACACAGGGAGTATGGCCAATACTGTATAATAGCTATAAGTGGAGCATAACCTTTACAAATTGTGAATCACTATATTGTACAGTTTTAACTTACATAATATTATTTATCAACTATTCTTCAATAAAAAATTTAAAATTGCCAGGTCTAGACAATGATCTCTGCTCCCTCCTTCTTTCTTTTAACAATCTTATGTTAGAGTTACGAAATTCTTAAAACTACTTTTGGAAGGAAATGAGTATATAAATAATTTTTAAAAAGCAATTCAACATAAGACTTTTCCCTATTTAGTTTCTGAGTTTCAGAAATACCTGATTAGTAGTTGCAAGTCCTAAAGGAACAATGAAAGAAAGAAGTACTGAGAAGTATGGGTAAAAATAAATGCTCTAATTTGAGTCTTTCTGGTTCAGTTAGGGACAAAGGCAATTTAAGTAGTAATTCAGTGTTATACATTATGGAACTACATAAACATGAAATCTTTAAAAAAACATTTCCAGTTATAGAAGAGGTTTTTATATGCTAAATTATATTTGTAACTTATTTCCATTTTTATTTTGTTTAGCTTTTCCAATTTTTAATGTTTAATGCAATATACGCACAATGTTAAAATAAAACAATAAATGAGGCTTGGCACATGATTGGTATCAATAAGGTTCTGTTTAATGAGTGCGTGTGTGTGTGTTCAGTTGCTCATTCATGTCTGACTCTTTGTGACCCCATGGACTGTAGCCTGCCAGGCTTCTCTGTGCATGCAATTTCCCAGGCAAGAATATGGGGATCAAACCTGTATCTCTGGCATCTCTTGCATTGGCAGGCGGATTCTTTACCACTGTGTCACCTGGAAAGCCCATGAATGCATGGATTGAATAATTATAAGCTCTTTTTAGCCCTAATTAGTTCCAGTTCCCAAAGACAATACTTTAAAAAAAATTTTTAAGACTTCATTTTTCTTAGAGACATTTTAGGTTCACAGGAAAATTGAGATAATAAAAAGATTTCCCTTATACCTTCTCCCACCATGCACAGCCTCTTTACCAGATGGCACATTTATTACAACTGATACACCTGCACTGACACATCATAGCCACCCACAAAACACAGTTTACATTATTGTTCACTTGGAGTGTTATACATTCTATGGGTTTGGACAAACATATAATGGCATGTGTCTATCATTTTGGAATATTTTCACTGTCCTAAAAATCCTCTGTGCTCTACCTATTCATCTATTCCCCTTCTTCCCCATCCTTTCCCCAAGGAGACACTCATGATTTTTTTTTTATTTTTATTTAAAATTAAAAAATGTTTTTTTACTATTTTTAAAAGTTACTTTCTATTTAAGGGGCTTCCCAGGTGGTGCTACTGGTAAAGAATCCACCTGCCAATGCAGGAGACTCAGGAAATGCAGGTCCCATCCCTGGGCCAGGAAGGATCCCTGGAGGAGGAAATGGCAACCCACTCTAGTATTCTTGCCTGGAAAATGGACAGAGGAACCTGGTGGGCTACAGTCCATGGGGTCACAAAGAGTCGGACACAACTGAGCACACACACACACTTTCCATTTACAATTATTACAAAGTGAAGTCAGTCAGTCGTGTCTGACTCTTTGCGACCCCGTGGACTGTAGCCTACCACACTCCTCCGTCCATGGGATTTTCCAGCCAAGAGTACTGGAGTGGGTTGCCATTGCCTTCTCAAGGGGATCTTCCCAACCCAGGGATCGAACCCAGGTCTCCCGCATTGTAGGCAGATGCTTTACCATCTGAGCCACCAGGGACTCCCTGTGTTGTACAATACCTGAGGCTAGCTTGCACCCAGTAATCTGTGCCTTCCACTCCCTCGCTTCTTTTCTGCCCCTTCTCCATTCTCTGTATCTGTGAGTCTGCCTCTTTTATGTTATATTCACTAGCTTGTTGTCCATTTTTAGATTTCACATATATGTGATATCATACAGCATTTGTCTTTCTGACTTATTTCACTTGGCATAATGCCCTCCAAGTCCATTCATGTTGCTGCAAATGGCAAAATTTTGTTCTTTTTACTTGCATAATGACCCATTGGTCATTTGCATTTTCTCTTTGGAAGAGTGTCTACTTAGTTCTGCTCATTTTTAAACTGAGCTGTTTGTTTTGCTGTTGAATAGTATGAACTGTTTATAAAGGCTGGCCATTAATCCTTTATTGGTCATATAATTTGCAAATATTTTCTCTCATTCTGTAGGTCATCTTTTCATTATGTCAAGGGTTTCCTTTGCTGTGCAAAAGCTTTTAGGTTTAATTAGGTTCCATTTGTTAATTTTGCTTTTATTCCCATTACTCTAGCAGACAAATCTAAAAAAACATTTCTGTGATTTATGTCAAAGGGTGTTTCGTCTATGTTTTCTTCTGGGAATTTTATAGTATACAATCTTTATTTGGATTTTTAATCATTTTGAGTTTATTTTTGTATAGGTATTACAGAATGTTCTAATTTCATTCTTTTTCAAGTAGCTGTTCAGTTTTCCTAGCACCATTTCCTGAAGAGACTGTCTTTTCACCATTGTACGTTCTTGTTTCCTTTATTGTGAATACATTGACCATAAGGGTATGGATTTATTTCTGGGCTCTCCATCCTATTCCATTGATCCATGTGTCTGTTTTCACCGTCTCCGTAGTTTTGCCTTTCCCAGAATGTCATAAAGTTAGAATTATATAGTTTGTAGCCTTTTCAGGTTGGCTTCCTTGATTTACTAATATGCATTTAAGATCCTTCCATGTCCTGTCATGACTTGGTAGCTCATCTGGTTTTGGTGCTCATATTTAAGTGTTCGGATGTACCACAATCTATCTACTCACTTACTGAAGGACATCCTGATTGCTTCCGTGTTTTGGCAGATAAACACCCAGGTGCCCAAGTGCAGGTTTTTGTGTGGACATAAGTTTTCAACTCTTCTGGGTAAATTCCAAGGAATGCGACTGCAGGACTGATTGTACGGTAACGAAGGATGGAACCACCAAACTATCTTCCAAAGTGGCTGTCCTATTCTACATCCTCACCTGTAATGAATGAGGGCTCTTCACCGCTTTTGATGGTGTCAATCAACTTGCTGGATTTTGCCCATTCTAATAGGAATGAATTTTCTTTTACTAACACGGTTTTGAAGTTTACTTATGTTGCAGCAAGTATTAGTGGTTGATTCCTTTTTATTACTGAACAGTATTTCATTTTAGGGATAAATACTAAATAATCTCTTTTACTCATCATGGGTGGACATTTGAATTGTTTCCAGTTTTAGATGATTGTGAATAATAAATAGTATAAATGGTATAAATATCTGCATTCAAACTTTGGGTGGCCATGATTTCCTTTTCTCTTAAGTATAAATTAGGGTCATATGGAAAGTTTTATGTTTAACATTTTAAGGAAACTGTCAAGTTGTTTTCCCAAGAGACTTTCTGCTCTTTACACTCCCACTAGCACTGTATGAGGGCTCCTGGTTCTCCACGTTTCTGTCTTTCTGATTATCATCATAATAGTGGGAGTAAAGTGGTATCTCATTTTGGTTTTACTTTGCATTTCCCTAATGATTCATGATGTACTTAGTCATGATTTTTATGTACTTATTAGCTATTCATAATAGCTTCTTTGGTGAAATGTGTATTGAAATCCTTGGTGCAGTTTGAGAAACAGTGGGAACGTAAACATAGTTGTGCCAGTTTCCCTTGTCCCAAGTCCCATGGGTAATACGATGGGCCCAGAAAGAAGCTCTGCCTGCAGTGCACTGCACAGGAGCGGAGGAACCCAGGACTTAGGGTTCAGCATCTTATGTAACAAGCAGCCAGCAAATCAGCAGCAGCCCTGGAGCGTGAGTGGCTATGTGGTCATCTTTCAGTGGTGCGTCCACTTAGTGGCTGCAAGAACTGCTGCTTTCTATTCCTTCTACTTTAATTTCTTTCTCTTCCCCACTTTCCTTTTTTTTTTATTTTTTCAAGTGTTTAAGCTGAGAGGGCCTACTTGCATTTAATGTCTCAATTATCTTTTAAATCATTTTTGGAAACGTTTTTCCTTCTCTTTCAGAAACATGCCAGGGACAGCAAGTTTTAATTTTATTTAGATACTGTGTTTACTCTGTTGGATTTCCCCTCCATCACCAGAGATAAATGAGTAACTCCCATACCTCAGTGGTAGTTGATAAAAAGATAGGTGCAAATTTCAGGAAGAAAAAAAAAAGGGAAGAGAGAGGAGGAGAGGAAGGACAGGGGAGAGGAGAGGAGGAAAGGGAAGAAGGAAGAAAGAGAAAGACTTCTTATAGTTTTAGGAATTAAGTTACTCTGTAGACCCTCTTCTGGCACTGTATTCAAGAGATCTTAGAAGAATTCTTAGTTTCCTGTGGTAAACGGGAAAATGCAAGATTTTCTTGCAAGATGTCATGGACGACAAAAAGGCTATTAGAATCCTACTCCTACGATAGGTTCATCAACAGCAATGCAAGTCTCTCCTTCTCTCTCTTGTTCAAGGCCAGCTGCTCTCGAACAATGGAAGGCTAGGTACATGGAATAACTCTGCAACAAGTTCTCAGTCCTGATACCAAAGAAGTTCTTTATTAATGCAATGAACTGAATTCTAAGTTAATCATTCAAATGTCTTTATCTCAACAAATATTTACTGAGTGGTGATACAGTTGCTCCTGAAGGAAAAACACACCTTGACCCAGCGAATAGGTTCTGTAGTTTTTAATAATAGGAAAAGCAGCAGATTCACAGATATAGAAGACATACTAGTGATCACCAGTGGGGGGAGTGTTAGAGGGAGAGACAATATAGGTGTACGAAGAAAAAAGAGGTTATTATTTAATTATATGAAATCATGTGTATGAAATTTTTGAAAATTGTAAGCATCACAGAATTTATAGCATCTTCCACTCAATAAAACATCAAAATAGGAGATCCATATTCTAAAGTTCTTTTGTGCGTCCTTGAATGACTCTGTGTGCTTCAATACAGTAGGCATGGATAGAGAAAAAACTGAAATAAAAGAAACCTGGGGAAGACTGTAGATCCAAGCATTGTGACCAAGGTGTTGGCAGCAAAAAAGGAATGTAAGAGAATGTAATGGTCAATGTCTGTTTAGAGGCTATTCTCAGAGCTACCTTGTTTTATATCAAGTGACTCAGCATAGAAAAAATATTCCAACTCCAAGGGTGCATGTGTTCTGGCTTCACAGCGTTCAGGATCTGCAACTCCACTAAGGACACACACTTCTCAGAGCCTCAGTTTCCATGTTCCTTTATCAAGTATGACTTGATTATGGACATGAGTTTTGAGGGCAAACAGAATTCAAGTCTGTTCCATTGTACACTAATGATTTACATATGGATATATTACTTAGCTGAAGCCTTTTTAAATATTTGTTTTTATTTTTGTCCTTAAGTTGTGAAATGAGAATTACAAAAATACATACTGCAAAAAGTTGTGAGACTGAATTAATTTAATCTATTTAAAGCACTCAGCCTCAACTCCTGTACAAATTGCCCTTAAGTGTTACTGTTATAATTATTACCTCAAGTTTCTAGCATTCTGTCATAATATCTAAAGAGCAGTTGTAATAATAGTGATAAAAAAATTAAACACTCATTAGAGGTGATCAGTAGCATCAATTCAGTTCAGTCACTCAGTCGTGTCTGACTCTTTGCGACCCCATGAATTGTAGCACGCCAGGCCTCCCTGTCCATCACCAACTCCCAGAGTTCACTGAAACTCATGTCCATCGAGTCGGTGATGTCATCCAGCCATCTCATCTTCTGTCGTCCCCTTCTCTTCCTGCCCCCAATCCCTCCCAACATCAGAGTCTTTTCCAATGAGTCAACTCTTTGCATGAGGTGGCCAAAGTACTGGAGCTTCAGCTTTAGCATCATTCCTTCCAAAGAACACCCAGGGCTGATCTTTAGAATGGACTGGTTGGATCTCCTTGCAGTTCAAGGGAATCTCAAGAGTCTTCTCCAACACCACAGTTCAAAAGCATCAATTCTTCAGTGCTGAGCCTTCTTCACAGTCCAACTCTCACATCCATACATGACCACAGGAAAAACCATAGCCTTGACTAGACGGACCTTTGTTTGCAAAGTAATGTCTCTGCTTTTGAATATGCTGTCTAGGTTGGTCATAACTTTCCTTCCAAGGAGTAAGCATCTTTTAATTTCATGGCTGCAGTCACCATCTGCAGTGATTTTGGAGCCCAAAAAAATACAGCCTGACACTGTTTCCACTGTTTCCTCATCTATTTCCCATGAAGTGATAGGACCAGATACCATGATCTTCGTTTTCTGAATGTTGAGCTTTAAGCCAACTTTTCCACTCTCCTCTTTCACTTTCATCAAGAGGCTTTTTAGTTCCTCTTCACTTTCTGCCATAAGGGTGGTGTCATCTGCATATCTGAGGTTGTTGATATTTCTCCCGGCAATCTTGATTCCAGCTTGTGCTTCCTCCAGCCCAGGTTTCTCATGATGTACTCTGCATATAAGTTAAATAAGCAGGGTGACAATATACAGCCTTGATGTACTCCTTTTCCTGTTTGGAACCAGTCTATTGTTCCATGTCCAGTTCTAACTGTTGCTTCCTGACCTGCATATGCGTCTGGGTAATTATGAGCTGTTTTTGCTCACCCATCTATAAACTGTTGGAATCAAATGATCTTAACCAAGCATCCTTGAGGCTGTCTCTGCTGACACTGAAAGAGAAGAGGTGATTTGTGGGCCTTCCTGGGGCTCACCAAAACTGAGTTCTTTTGTATTCCTGGGACTTCATGTTTTTCTAATAGACTTTATTTCTAGCTACCAGCTTGCTCCTTGGAAGAAAAGCTATGAGCAACCTAGATAGCATATTAAAAAGCAGGGACATTACTTTGCCAACAAAAGTCCTTCTAGTCAAAGCTATGTTTTTTCACTAGTCAAGTTTGGATGTGAGAGTTGGACCATAAAGAAAGCTGAGCATAGAAGAATTGATGCTTTGAACTGTGGTGTTGGAGAAGACTCTTGAGAGTCCCTTGGACTGCAAGGAGATCCAACCAGTCAATCCTAAAGGAAATCAGTCCTCAATGTTATTGGAAGGACTGATGCTGAAGTTGAAACTCCAATACTTTGGCCATCTGATGCGAAGAACTGACTCATCGGAAAAGATCCCCATGCTGGGAAAGATTGAAGCTGGGAGGAAAAGGGAATGACAAAGGATGAGATGGTTGGATGGCATCACCAACACGATGGACTTGAGTTTGAGTGAACTCCTGGAATTGGTGATGGACAGGGAAGCCTGGTGTGCTGCAGTCCATGGGGTCGCAAACAGTCAGACACAACTGAACAACTGAACTGAACTGAGCAGGCAGGCAGGGGCATGTGACTTGTTCTACTTGATGACATGTGAGTAGAAATACAGTGTCTCATGGTTATAAGCAGATTCTGTGGGTCTCTCACTCACGATAAATGATGAAACCAGAGGATCTAAGCAGGTTGGATTAGTGGTCACTGAGTAGAAAGCAGCTGATTTGAAGAGTCAGCCACACTCAAGGTGGACTGCAAGTGAAAACCTTTTCCTGTGTAGAGCAGTGAGATGATGGAGCTGTTTGTTACAGCTGCATAACTCAGGCAATCCTCATTAACACATCATGAAGCTCAAAATTACTCTATTTTTCATACTTTAAATTCAGAACACCTGATGCGAAGAGCCAACTCAACGGAAAAGACCCTGATGCTGGGAAAGACTGAGGGCAGAAGGAGAAGGGGGCAACAGAGGATGAGATGGTTGGATGGCATCACTGATTCAATGGAAAAAACCCTAGGAGACAGTGAAGGACAGGGAAGCCTGGTATGTTGCAGTCCGTGGGGTTGCAAAGAGTCGGACACAACTGAGCAACTGAACAACAACAACAAATGTTGTTACATAATACAGAGGTCACCCAAGTGTGGCAGAGCTCAGACTAAAATCCTGTTTCCACATTTCCTTCTACTATGTTCTATGATATTCTATACCCACAAACCTGATTTTCAGGACTACTGTAAAGAAGATAGGCAAGGTAAATAAGCTGCCTAGCATGAGACCTGTCCCATGGCACACGATTTAAAAAATGGGAACTAAGGTTTAGATTCCCTGTTTTCAAAACCTATTTTATATTGTGCTATATTCCTGCCCGTGCCAAACATGCTAATTAATGACCTTTAATTTTGAACCACTATTAAACTAGGAATTGATCATGTATCTCAATTTGGGAGCAATTACATTTTTATAGCTTAGATTGCTGGCATGGAATCTATACTTCACTCCATTTATTAATACATCTATTTAACACAAGAGAAATGCCTATCCATTTTTCAAACAATGACAGAAAATTCATTCACATTTTATGCAGAAACTTTGAGAGTTTATAAAAGGAGAAGCCAAATTCCTGGGAATTCTTTTATCATCATCACTTCTTGGTCTTAATTCCTTTTTAAAAAAATTTATTTATTTTAATTGGAGGCTAATTACTTTACAATATTGTAGTGTTTTTGCCATACATTGACATGAATCAGCCAGGTCTTAATTCCTATAACCATGTATCTCCTCCAATCTTCCTTATCCTCACTGGGGACCTTTTTGTTGTCCCTCTTGTCTTTTGGAAGATGCGTTATCACATCATTGTAAATTCCTTTTGGCACATCTAAGATGACATCTGGCTCTGGCATAATTCAAGGACATCAGAAAGCATTCAGACTATTAATAGAAATATACTGCCTTCAGGTGAGAAGGGGCCTTGGGGGTCATTGAATGCAGAGTCCTGAACCCTCATCTAAACAAATGCCTCAAAAATGTTGATTCTTAACACTCCCCACTCCCACGTGATTCTGCAATCACCCCTACACATCCCTCTGAAAAATTTTTTCCTACTATTACACTCAGGGACGGGGGAGCCTGGTGGGCTGCCGTCTATGGGGTTGCACAGTCAGACTGACTGAAGCGACTCAGCAGCAGCAGCAGTTTTGATACTATTACCCATTATATTAGCTCTCTGTTCCTTTATTTAGAGCTTCATATCCATAGAGATGATAAATAGGAGTGTTTAACTTCTTAACTGAAATGCTGAACTGGGGAGAGACCCTAGCCCTGACAGAATCAAGACAGAGATAGCCTAATGGCCACAAAGGTCTCCCCTCAGATTTTCATTAATAATGAGTAAATAATACTTTCTAGGTACACCCATTTTCTACTATTAATAATCACTAAATCCTACTTCTAAAATTGACAGTAGCAGTGTTTTAAAATGAAAGCCAATGCTAAGGCATTTTGAAAACTTTTATTACAGTTTGTTTTAAGGCTGAAAAAATCCTGCAGAGTTTAATTACAGTTAATTTGTTACTCAGAAATTCAATGGAAGCAAGTAGGCTGAAGTGGAAACATTTATTGCAGCCTTATTCATAACAGCCCTAAACCAGAAACAAATCAAACGTCATGTCAACAGGAGAACGGATAAACAAACTGTGGTATATTCAAATACTGGAATACTACTCATTCAAAAAGAGGACAGAACTAATGACGTGGATAAATCTCAAAAGCGTTAACACTGAGTGATGTAAGCCTGATCCCATCTGTATGACTTTTAAGAAGAGACAAGACAATTGCTGGTGATGTCTGCATGCAGGTCAGGAAGCAACAGTTAGAACTGGACATGGAACAACAGACTGGTTCCAAATAGGAAAAGGAGTACGTCAAGGCTGTATATTGTCACCCTGCTTATTTAACTTATATGCAGAGTACATCATGAGAAATGCTGGACTGGAAGAAACACAAGCTGGAATCAAGATTGCCGGGAGAAATATCAATAACCTCAGATAAGCAGATGACACCACCCTTATGGCAGAAAGTGAAGAGGAACTAAAAAGCCTCTTGATGA
>SJXQ01001099.1:101378-167975 GCA_006408695.1 Aepyceros melampus
AAAAAAAAAATTGTCTTGGCACGAGGAAGACTACACGGAAGGAAGCACAAGGCAATATTCTTAGATAATAGGAAAATTCCGTATCTTGATTTTGGATAGACTTACATGAGTATGAACACTTCTTAAAACTCACTAAATGGAACATTAAAGATCTGTGTGTTGTATGTGAATTATACCTACACAACAGCAGTAACAACAAATACAGTGGTACACACAAATTTGGAAAAGCCTGAGATGAAAATTAGTATCACTGGCACATCACAAACTTCATGGAATGTCTACCCCAAAATATAGTTTGGATGGTGCCACACTTAAGTTATAAAGATTGTATACACGATCTTAGAAAAGAAGTTTTGTACAGGTGGGAGAAGTACTGGTAAGCCTCCACTACCTCTTGGTTACTCCTAGAAACACTGCTAAGAACAGACTGTGGACCTACCATTTAACTTACAGCTGGAGCTGCAAGGACATGACAATTCAATTCAAATACAGAAACTACATGTGCAGAGAATCAGGAAGACCAAGCATGGCGAGGTAGGAGAGGAATGAGGTATCTCTACTACAGCTACTTGCACCCCCTTTCCCAATATGCAGGAGAACTGGTTAAGCCTCAAGTTTCTTCTGTGAAGACTTGGATGGGTATCTCAATTAATTTCTTACTGACTTCAGCTCAATTACTACATTGGTATGATCCAATATTTTTAGTATGCTGATTATATAGATGGCCTCTAAATACAAAACATAGAAACAATAAACAAACAGAAACACGTTTTACAGATCAAAATAAATAAAACCTTATTCTAAAAATTGAGACTGTATTTCCTTTTATGAAAAAAAACACAATGATAAAAAGATAACTCTGGTGGAATTTTCAAAGATTAAAGGAAGATCCAAGAATGAGCCATGAGGAAATGTCCAGGTTATCAACAAAGAGAAACAAGTCAAGACGGTCCCAGAGTGGACCTCAAAAACAATAAATGCTAGCAGGCGATGGAGCAAAACCTAAAGCTCCCAACAGAAAAGACTGTGACTGAAGTTGATGTGTGAGGACCACAGAATACTGTTCTCAGATGGTCCAGGGAAGGAAACAAATTTAAAGATGTCAAACTTAGTGTATAGTTACATGTGACAAACGCTATATGTTGGCTCACTCGATGCTGATTTCAATCCCCTTTGTCTTCTAATTTACAGAGGCTATAAAAAACACACACACACACAACCACAAATAAACAAAAACCCCTAAAACCCTCCTATAGTTTCATTAACTCTCTTGCTGTAAAGATGAGCCTGTAGCCTAGATACTGCCTCTTCCTGACTTTCCATCTTCATGCAAATGAGTGTGTACTGGCTGGAGCTGCAGAAGCCATTACATTTGATGGAGCAAGAAGAGAAGAATTCTGAGTTTCTGACAGTATCACGAGCAGCTGAAACACCCCTGGGATACCCATTCCTTGACTTCTTACTGAGTGAATAAAATAATGCCTTCCTTGTGGTAAAGATTTCTGTTACAGTTGAATACCATCCAAACTGATATATTACAACATTAAAGTTGCCTACATCTGATATAAGAAAAGATATAGATCTACTGGGCAGAAATACAATCCAGAAAACCCCAAAACGTACCTTGTTATATATGATAGATTACATATTCTAAGGTAGTAATAAGCAAAGTATCATATATTACTTAGAGGGGGGTGACTTACAGGAATCATTTCCACTGGGTAAAAATATCAGAGCTGTATATAACATACATTAAGTTCATCAAAGTGATACACATAAATTATAAAATTATAACAAAAATACATTTAAAAATTCAATATACACTAAATAGTTTTTTAAATCTGATCTCAAACTAGAGAAAGAACTTCCCAAATATAAAATCACTGAAAAAAAACTCACAAAAAATTTATTTGATTCCTTGAACAAATATGACTATTTTGTATACATACATAAACCTAAGTCTAAAAGTCAGACAATACACCAGAAAAATATTTGCCTTGAAAGTTACAAGCAAATGCTACTTTTTCTTAATATATAAGGAAAATGAACAGAGGCCATTTCTAGGACAATTCATAGAAGAAGAAATGCAAATGACCAATAAGCACAAAGCATGTTCAGTTTCACTAATAAAAAAGACATCTGAGATAAAACAAAGTAATGAGTTGCTTTGGGTTTTAGGTTATCAAAGAATGTGCCATAAAAAAATAATTAGAAGTAGGAACCAAAATTTATGTACGTCTGATTGCCACCTCAGTTGAGTTACTTTTATTGGACTCGTATAAGCAGTGATTTTAACATAAATTTGAATTGCATAGTATTGCTTTTAATGTCTTAAAATTATTCTAGGTGCATACTTCAAACAAAAACTACTTTGCATGCAGAAGACTGCCTGCCATGCACTTGGCCACACATTAGGTGATGGCAATAAAGTCTACAGAAATTATCCTGGTCTTAAAATTTTCAAAACTAGGAGAGATGGCATGACCAAGTAAGTATTGTGAAGGACTTTTGCTCAGGCCTGAATAGCTACATGTCAAGAGCTCAGACCGAAGACTAAGAGGAACTGCACAAGGAAAAACTTGGACTAACTTTAACTGAATAGGAAATGCAGAAAAATCCTGATATTTCAAAAATAATCTCAAAAATATATTTTCAGTTCCAAAAGGGATGAAGCAGTAATGATTACAGACTGCCAGCAGTAATGATCCCTGCTGCCAGGGATCGCTGATGATGATAGCACAGAGTAATTTATAACAATATTTAAATTAAAGCAGAAGGCTTACAGGAATGCATTATGTGTCATATACATATTTCTTTTAATCTGTTTTCAATTTGTTAAAAAGGAAAATTTGTACACTTCTCTTTTCTTGGTAAAAATGTTATTAAATTGATAATGTGTCTTAAAAACAAAAGCTTCCAAGATCAAGGAAATAAGATACATATCTAGAGCTGGGTCCCTAGGAGGACAAACAGCAAAATGTTATAGTCATTTTGGGCTTATAGGATAATGATTACACTATGTTTTCTTTTTCCTAGTTATTTTCTTTCCCAACTTTTCATGATGAATTTTTCTTTCATAAAATAAAGGCAAAGAAAAATATTTTTAAGTGACTGAAATCATCTATAAACCACTTAATTCTTATTCTGGGTAAAGCAAATATTCCCAACTAACCTGTAGTGTAGTTATTATTATCAGTATTTCTTACCATTTTTATATTTCAAGGCTGTCTTTATTTCTGGCTTCTGTTCGCTGGCTTATAAATGGTTAAGTTCTCAACTCAGATCAGTTGCTTTACATAATCTTTATAAATACTCCTTTACTGTAGTTTTCTTCTGTTGGCACTGATCTCCAACGTGCTCCATAATATTATTTCTGTGTCACCCAAACTTGTGTTTACTCTCTTTATCACAACTCAACATGTCAGTTTCTCCTACCAGATTCTCCTCATTAATGTCATGCCTTATTTAATGTACTTCTTCTTCATTTATATCAATGGATATAAATAAAATGTATAGATAAAGATAAAGGTACAGATACAGATATGGATAGAGAGTCACTACGTACCACCAAACCAAACAGACTGCCAGAGATTTCTCTAGAAAAGATAGATTTGTTCAAGCTCAGCAAAGAATTGCGATTTGGGGTCTACAATTTGGGGTAAGTGGGCCACATGCATACACAAAGGAAGCAGAATGCTTTTATAGGGAGGGAAAGGAAGTTGGGAGGGCTAAGTAAACAAAGAATCCATGGTTTTTCATTCCGTGAGTCCTTTCTAGGAAAGAAGTGTCTTTCTTCTCCTTGTTGGGCTCACCAGAGCTGCAGGGCGTGAGAGATGCCTTTTCTGGTCTCCTGCTGCTGCTAAGTCACATCAGTCATGTCCGACTCTGCGCGACCCCATAGACGGAAGCCCACCAGGCTCCCCCGTCCCCGGGATTCTCCAGGCAAGAATGGAGTGGGTTGCCATTTCCTTCTCCGATGCATGAAAGTGAAAAGTGAAAGGGAAGTCGCTCAGTTGTGTCTGACCCTTAGTGACCCCATGGACTGCAGCCTACCAGGCTCCTCTGTCCATAGGCGTTTCCAGGCAAGATACTAGAATGGGTAGCCATTTCTGGTCTCCTAAGTATATCTAATTTAGGATTCTCTTCATTAGTTTCTTACAAGTAATACAGTCCCAGTGCAATGTAGATACAGGCTGCTGCAGTCCATAGGGTCACAAAGAGTCGGACACAACTGAGCAACTGAACTGAATACAGTCCTCACACAATGTAGGTAATTCTCAACATCTAACTAGTGGGGCTGAGTTTAATTTAATTTCTCTGGGGTGAGGCCTGGGCATCAGTATCTTTTACATTCTACTGTTCCAGAGTTGAGAACAATTGAACTGACTCATCTCTATCAAAGTAGCCTCCTTATTCTACAACAACACTTGTCATGCTTTCATGTACAAAGAAATCACCGGAGATGCTGTTAAGATGCAGATTCTGATTCAGCCAAGTCAGACCTGAGAGTCCACATTTCTAACAATTTTCCAAGTGATGTGATGGTCCTGGTTTACATACCACATTCTGCAAGGAGGTAGACCACACTATAGAAATGCAAAGAAATCACATGAGACACAGTGAAAATGGCATTTAAAAGACTGCAACAAGATGGAAATTATTCTACCATATGGACATTATTTATTCATGTCAAGTATCATTGGATGATAGCTCATTATTCACTCGTTGAGTCATTTAGAAATACTGATTGAGAGCCTACTGTGTGCCAGACACTGTGCTAAAATACATCTAAGACAATTATTAGGGAGACCATCTAAGTGTTTACCACTTAGACACTGTGCTCTAAGAGTCAAATCAGGAATGATGACAGGCATAGATTTACCTGCTATTATATGAAATGCCAAGCTGGATCAATCAAGGGCTGGAATCAAAATTGCAGGGAGGAATATCAATAACCTCAGATATGCAGGTAATAGCACCCTAATGGCAGAAAGTGAAGAGGAACTAAAGAGCCTCTGATGAAACTGAAAGAGGAGAGTAAAAAAAAGCTGGCTTAAAAATCAACACTCAAAAAATGAAGATCATGGCATCTGGTCCCATCACTTCATGGAAATAGGTGGGTAAAAAGTGGAAGCAGTGACAGACTTTATTTTCTTGGGCTCCAAAATCACTGCTGATGGTGACTGCAGCCATGAGATTAAAAGACACTTGCTCTTTGGAAGGAAAGACAAACATAAACAGAGTATTAAAAAGCAGAGACATCACTTTGCTGACAAAGGTCTGTATAGTCAGAGCTATGGTTTTTCCAGTAGTCATGTACGGATGTGAGAATTGGACTATAAGGAAGGCTGAGTGCAGAAGAATGAATGCTTTCAAACTGTGGTGCTGGAGAAGACTCTTTGACAGTCCCTTGGACAGCAAGGAGATGAAACCAGTCAATCCTAAAGGAAATCAAGCCTGAATATTCATTGGAAGGACTGATGCTGAAGCTGAACTTCCAAAACTTTGGCCACTTGATGCAAAGAGCCTAGTATTGGAAAAGACCTTGATGCTGGGAAAGATTGAGGGCAGGAGGAGAAGGGGGCAACAGAGAATGAAATGGTTGGATGGCATCATTGACACTCTGGGAGCTAGTGAAGGACAAGGAAGCTTGGCGTGCTGCAGTCCATAGGGCTGTGAAGAGTCGGACACAACTTTGTGACTAAACAACAACATGGACTGAACTGTATGCCGCCCCAGCCTCAATTTATATGTTGAAGCCCTCACCCCAATGTGATGGACCCTTTGGGAAGTGATTAGGGTCAGATACGGTCATGAGGGTGGGGCTGTCATGAAATCAGTGTCCTTAGAAGAAGCAACAGAACGCCAGGCCTGGCAAGATGTCTGCCTGAAAGCCAGGAAGAGAACACTCATCAGAACCTGTTCACACCAGCACCTTAATCTCAGACTTCCAGCCCTGGAAACAGAGAGAGAACATATGTACATTGTTCAAGTCAACTAGTCTATGGTATTTTATTACAATAGCTGAACAAATCAAAACAATGGTGAAGGGATATGGGCGCTGACAGTGGCAATGTTTGCTGACGGCATCTGCAGGGAACAGTTTACTAGTTTCTCTTAGTTTGTTTTTATAAATGCTACTACAAGTTAATCTTATTGTTCCAGGGATTTGAGCTTTTCTGAAAACCAGCTGTGTAAAATCCAGCGATAATCAGATGAGCATATATAGTGGGAGTGCGCTACTGGCAGGAACAGAGATAATCAACTGCAGAGAATTTTAAAACAATATTGAAACTGATAGAGGTTTGTCTTTTAATTATCAGGTGGCAACAGTGGTAAAGAATCTGACTGCCAATGCAGAGGACGTTAAGAGATGTGGGTTTGAGCCCTGGGTCGGGAAGATCACTGGAGAAGGGAATGGCAACCCACTCCAGCGTTCTTGCCTGGAGAATTCAATGGACAGAGGAGTCTGGCAGGCTACAGTCCATAGGGTCACAAAGAGTTGGACACAACTGAAGTGACTTGGCTCACACACGCCATGGCAGTTCCAAACAGTGTCAATTATATTCTTCCCTCATGGGCCAACTGCTCTACCACAACTCCTTACCTTGTTCCTCGTGTATGCTGATAAAACCAGTTTTTAGGAGAACAAATCACTTTACAAGTCATTTTTGCCCCCTCCAAGGTTTTGGATCTGCAAGGGGTCTGATAATTGAAGAATGGCTGCACCTTAACACTTTCAATCATTCATTCACACAAGCGGTCCTGACGCCAGACACAGCAACACTGAGGCAAACGACTATGGTTACAGTCAGGTGAACATTCAGTGCATGAGTGGAGAGTTGTAGTTGACCAAGTAAGAGAAGATTTTCCACATTGCCTATGATAGTCACGAGCCCATGGGCGGGTGAAGCCTCTTCATACTCTACTGTGTGTATGGATGTGCGAGTAGTGAACACAGTATCCATCAAATGTGTTCGACAAATGTCGTTAAATGTTCCTCAAATGTGGATGACAAAATGTGGTCCACTGGAGAAAGGCAAACCACTTCAGTATTCTTGCCTTGAGAACCCCACGAACAGTATGAAAAGGCAAAATGATAGGGTACTGAAAGAGGAACTCCCAGGTCAGTAGGTGCCCAATATGCTACTGGAATCAGTGGAGAAACAATTCCAGAAAGAATGAAGAGATGGAGCCAAAGCAAAACAGCATTCAGTTCTGGATGTGACTGGTGATGGAAGCAAGTTCTGATGCTGTAAAGAGCAATATTGCATAGAAACCTGGAATGTCAGCTCCATGAATCAAGGCAAATTGGAAGTAGTCAAACAGGAGATGACAAGAGTGAATATTGACATTTTAGGAATCATCAAATTAAAATGGACTGGAATGGGTGAATTTAACACAGATGACCATTATATCTACTACTGTGGGCAAGAATCCCTTAGAAGAAAATAGAGTAGCCATCATAGTCAACAAGAGTTTGAAATGCAGTGCTTGGTTGCAATCTCAATAACAACAGAATGATCTCTGTTCATTTCCAAGGCAAACCATTCAATATCACAGTAATTAAAATAATGCTGAAGAAGCATTACTCTTTAGTTCTTCTTCGCTTTCTGTCATAAAGGTGGTGTCATCTGCATATTTGAGGTAATGCTGAAGAAGCTGAAGTTGAACAGTTCTATGAAGACCTACAAGACCTTCTAGAACTAACACCCAAAAAAGATGTCTTTATCATTATAGGGGACTGGAATGCAAAAGTAGGAAGTCAAGAAACACCTGGAGTAACAGACAAACTTGGCCTTGGAGTAGAGAATGAAGCAGGGCAAAGGCTAATAGAGTTTTGCCAAGAGAATGCACTGGTCATAGCAAACACCCTCTTCCAACAACACAAGAGAAGACTCTACACATGGACATCATCATATGGTCAACACTGAAATCAGACTGATTATATTCTGATTATATTCAGCCAAAGATGGAGAAGCTCTATTCAGTCAGCAAAAATAAGACCGGGAGCTGACTGTGGCTCAGATCATGAACTCCTTATTGCCAAATTCAGACATAAATTGAAGTAGGGAAAATCACTGACTTCCCTGGTGGCTCAGATAGTAAAGTATCTGCCTACAATACGGGAGACCCAGGTTCGATCTCTGGGCTGGGAAGATCCTCTGGAGAAGGAATGGCAAACCATTCCAGTACTCGACCATTCTGGTATGACCTAAATCAAGTCCCTAATGATTATACAGTGGAAGTGAGAAATAGATTTAAGGGATTAGATCTGATAGACAGAGTGCCTGATGAACTATGGATGGAGGTTTGTGATACTGTACAGGAGACAGGGAGCAAGACCATCCCCAAGAAAAAGAAATGCAAAAAAGCAAAATGGCTGTCTGGGGAGGCCTTACAAACAGCTGGGAAAAGAGGAGAAGTGAAAAGCAAAGGAGAAAAGGAAAGATATACCCATTTGAATGCAGAGTTCCAAAGAATAGCAAGGAGAGATAAGAAAGCCTTCCTCAGTGACCAGTGCAAAGAAATAGAGGAAAACAATAGAACGGGAAAGACTAGAGATCTCTTGAAGAAAATTAGAGATACCAAGGGAAGAGTTTATGCAAAGATGGGCTCAATAAAGGATGGAAATGGTATGGACCTAACAGAAGCAGAAGATATTAAGAAGAGGTGGCAAGAATACACAGAAGAACTGCACAAAAAAAGATTTTCATGACCAAGATAATCATGATGGTGTAATCACTCACCTAGAGTCAGACACTTTGGAATGTGAAGTCAAGTGGGCCTTAGGAAGCATCACTATGAACAAAGCTAGTGGAGGTGATGGAGTTCCAGTTGAGCTAGTTCAAATCCTGAAAGATGATGCTGTGAGATGATGCACTCAATATGCCAGCAAATTTGGAAAGCTCAGCAGTGGCCACAGGACTGGAAAAGGTCAGTTTTCATTCCAATCTCTAAGAAAGGCAATGCCAAAGAATGTTCAAACTACCGAAAAATTGCACTCATCTCACACGCCAGTAAAGTCATGCTCAGAATTCTCCAAGTCAGTCTTCAAAATACGTGAACCATGAAGTTCCAGAAGTTCAAGCTGGTTTTAGAAAAGAGAGAGGAACCAGAGATCAAATTGCCAACATCCGCTGGATCATCAAAAAAGCAAGAGAGTTCAGAAAAACATCTATTTCTGCTTTATTGACTTGCCAAAGCCTTTGACTGTGTGGATCACAATAAACTGTGGAAAATTGTGAAAGAGATGGGAATACCAGACTACCTGACCTGCCTCTTGAGAAATATGTATGCAGGTGAGGAAATGACAGTTAGAACTGGACATGGAACAACAGACTGGTTCCAAACAGGAAAAGGAGTACATCAAGGCTGTATATTGTCACCCTGCTTATTTAACTTCTATGCAGAGTACATCATGAGAAACGCTGGGCTGGAGGAAGCACAAGCTGGAATCAAGATTGCTGGGAGAAATATCCATAACTTCAGATATGCAGGTGACACCACCCTTATGACAGAAAGTGAAGAAGAACTAAAGAGCCTCTTGATGAAAGTAAAAGAGGAGAGTAAAAAAGTTGGCTTAAAGCTCACCATTCAAAAAACTAAGATCATGGCATCTGGTCCCATCACTTCATGGCAAACAGATGGAGACACAGTGGAAACAGTGGCATACTTTATATTTTGGGGGCTAGATAGCATATTCAAAAGCAGAGACATTACTTTGCCGACTAAGGTCTGTCTAGTCAAGGCTATGGTTTTTCCCGTGATCATGTATGGATGTGAGAGTTGGACTGTGAAGAAGGCTGAGCGCCAAAGAATTGATGCTTTTGAACTGTGGTGTTGGAGAAGACTCTTGAGAGTCCCTTGGACTGCAAGGAGATCCAACCAGTCCATTCTGAAGGAGATCAGCCCTGGGATTTCTTTGGAAGGAATGATGCTAAAGCTGAAACTCCAGTACTTTGGCCACCTCATGCGAAGAGTTGACTGATTGGAAAAAACTCTGATGCTGGGAGGAATTGAGGGTAGGAGGAAAAGGGGACAACAGAGGATGAGATGGCTGGATGACACCACTGACCCAATGGACGTGAGTCTTATGAACTCCAGGAGTTGGTGATGGACAGGGAGGCCTGGCGTGCTACAATTCATGGGGTTGCAAAGAGTCAGACACGACTGAGCAACTGAACTGAACTGAACTGAATATCACTGCAGATAGTGACGCAGCCATGTAATTAAAAGACTTTCACTCCTTGGAAGAAAAGTTATTACCAACCTAGACAGCATATTAAAAAGCAGAGATGTTACTTTGCCAACAAAGGTCCATCTAGTCAAGGCTACATTTTTTCCTGTAGTCATGTATGGATGTGAGTGTTGGACTATAAAGAAAGCTGAGCACTGAAGAATTGATGCTTTTGAACTGTGGTGTTGGAAAAGACTCTTGAGAGTCCCTTGAACTGCAAGGAGATCCAACCAGCCCATCCTAAAGGAAGTCAGTTCTGAATAGTCATTGAAAGGACTGATTTTGAAGCTGAAACTCCAATACTTTGGCTTTCCTGGTGGCTCAGAGGTTAAAGTATCTGCCTGCAATGCAGGAGACCTGGGTTCGATCCCTGGGTCAGGAAGACCCCTTGGAGAAGGAAATGGCAACCAACTCCAGTATTCTTGCCTGGAGAATCCCATGGATGAAGGAGCCTGATAGGCTACAGTCCACAGGGTCACAAAGAGTCGGACATGACTGAGCGACTTCACTTTCACTTTTCACTTTCTTTTTCTTGGCCACCTGATGCAAAGAGCTGACTCATTGGAAAAGATCCTGATACTGGGAAAGATTGAAGGCAGGAGGAGAAGGGGATGACAGAGGATGAGATGGTTGGATGGCATCACTAACTCAATGGACATGAGTTTGAGTAAACTCCAGGAGTTGGTGATGGACTGGGAGCCCTGGTGTGCTGCAGTCCATGGGGTCGCAAAGAGTCGGACTGAACTGAGTATTCATCAAAGCCTTTAGTTATTGGGATGCCCATGTTCCACAGAGCCATTCAGACACCAAATCACTATTTTTGTCTTACTGTACCATCGTTCCCCAAGGGTACTGATCTCATTCATCTAAGGGAGATGGGTCACTGCCTTGTTCCTGTCTCAATCCCCGGGATGTGGAAGGCAAGTGATTTATTTTTTAGTAAGAGACAAAGGAAAAGTGTATCTCGCTTTCCTTTACATTTCACAATCTAAAATATTTTCTCAGTAGTATGAGAAAATACTGAGAAAATTTTCTGAGGTAGGGTGAGAATATGGTATAATCTCACAACACTAGCTTAACAGAGGCTGTGCAATGATTGGGAATGAAGTGTCCACTAAGTCCTCCCCACTCTTTGTACTCCAAGGATGAGAAAACTGCCTACTTAAAGAATTCATCAGTGAGAAACCAGCCCCATATAAAGTATTCACTGTTACACCCAACAGTAAGAGAAATTGAGAAATGTAGTCTCTAGATACACAGCCATGAACCCAGGTTAAGACGAATCACTATGGGAAAAAGGGAGAATTAACCTGGGAGAATAGATAGTAGCCTGTCATAAACAGTAAATATCCAGAGATTTTATAAACATGCATTTTTCCTCAGCTAAAAAGATAAGAAAGTCTCAGCCCATAGCTAAGACAGCAGGTTTAGTCCCAGCTTCCAGGGACGGTAAAACTGACAGATTAGTAAATATGTATTGACACAGACATAGTGAGGTCAAAATGTTCTGATGAAATCAGAATTCTGTATTTGCATTTTATTTCCACATGATCTTCTTGACAGATACGGAGAAAGCTGATTTATTCTTCTGGGTGTAAGAACAATGCAACAATGAACATACAACAACTTAACACCTAGAAAACACACATTTAAACAAAAATATAATTCACTGTAGCACTTAGGTTTACTTGGAGACTTTAGCCCAAGGTCTACATGAATCAAGGAAAACATTTTCAGATGGAACAGTTCACTTCACTCGCTCAGTTGTGTCCGACTCTTTGCAACTCCATGAAGAGCAGCACACCAGGCCTCCCTGTCCATCACCAACTCCCAGAGTTCACTTAAACTCATATGATCGAGTCAGTGATGCCATCTAGCCATCTCATCCTCTGTTGTCTCCTTCTCCTCCTGCCCCAACCCCTCCCAGCATCAACGTCTTTTCCAATGAGTCAACTCTTCACATGAGGTGGCCAAAGTATGGGAGTTTCAGCATTAGCATCAGTCCTTCCAAAGAACACCCAGGATGATTTGCTTTAGAATGGACTGGTTGAATCTCCTTGCAGTCCAAGGGACTCTCAAGAGGCTTCTCCAACACCACAGTTCAAAAGCATCAATTCTTCAGCGCTCAGCTTTCTTTATGGTCCAACTCTCACATCCATACATGACTACTGGAAAAACCATAGCCTTGATTAGACAGACCTTTGTTGGGAAAGTAATGTCTCTGCTTTTGAATATGCTATCTAGGTTGGTCATAGCTCTCCTTCCAAGGAGTAAACGTCTTTTAATTTCATGGCTACAATCACCATCTGCAGTGATTTGGGAGCCCCCCAAAAACAAAGTCTGACACAGTTTCCACTGTTTCCCCATCTATTTGCCATGAAATGATGGGACCAGATGCCATGATCTTAGTTTTCTGAATGTTGAGCTTTAAGCCAACTTTTTCACTCTCCTCTTTCACTTTCATCAAGAGGCTTTTTAGTTCCTCTTCACTTTTTTGCCATAATGGTGGTGTCATCTGCATATCTGAGGTTATTGATATTTCTCCTGGCAATCTTGATTCCAGTTTGTGCTTCTTCCAGCCAAGGTTTCTCATAATGTACTCTGCATAGAAGTTAAATAAACAGGGTGACAATATACAGCCTTGACGTACTCCTTTTCCTATTTAGAAACAGTCTGTTGTTCCATGTCCAGTTCTAACTGCTGCTTCCTGACCTGCATATAGGTTTCTCAAGAGGCAGGTCAGGTGGTCTGGTATTCCCATCTCTTCAGAATTTTCCACAGTTTATGGTGATCCACACAGTCAAAGGCTTTGGCATAGTCAATAAAGCAGAAATAGATGTTTTTCTGAACTCTCTTGTTTTTTCGATGATGCAGCGGATGTTGGCAATTTGATCTCTGTTTCCTCTGCCTTTTCTAAAACCAGCTTGAACATCTGGAAGTTCATGGTTCACGTATTGCTGAAGCCTGGCTTGGAGAATTTTGAGCATTACTTTACTAGCATGTGAGATGAGTGCAATTGTTTGGTAGTTTGAGCATTCTTTGGCATGCCTTTCTTGGGGATTGGAATAAAAACTGACCTTTTCCAGTTCTGTGGCCACTGCTGAGTTTTCCAAATTTGCTGGCATATTGAGTGCAGCACTTTCACAGCATCATCTTTCAGGATTTGAAATAGCTCAACTGGAATTCCATCACCTCCACCAGCTTTGTTCGTAGTGATGCTTCCTAAGGCCCACTTGACTTCACATTCCAAGATGTCTCACTCTAGGTGAGTGATCACACCATCATGATTATCTGGGTCATGAAGCTCTTTTTTGAACAGTTCTTCTGTGTATTCTTGCCACCTCTTCTTAATATCTTCTGCTTCTGTTAGGTCCATACCATTTCTGTCCTTTATCAAGCCCATCTTTGCTTGAAATGTTCCCTTGGTATCTCTAATTTTCTTGAAGAGATCTTTAGTCTTTCCCATTCTGTTCTTTTCCTCTATTTGTTTGCATTGCTCACTAAGGAAGGCTTTCTTATCTCTTCTTGCTATTCTTTGGAACTCTGCATTCAGATGCTTATATCTTTCCTTTTCTCCTTTGCTTTTTGCTTCTCTTCTTTTCAAAGCTATTTGTAAGCCCTCCTCAGACAGCTATTTTGCCTTTTTGCATTTCTTTTCCATGGGGATGGTCTTGATCCCTGTCTCCTGTACAATGTCACGAACCTCATTCCATAGTTCATCAGGCCCTCTATCAGATCCAATCCCTTAAATCTATTTCTCACTTCCACTGTATAATCATAAGGAATTTGTTTTAGGTCATACCTGAATGGTCTAGTGGTTTTCCTCACTTTCTTCAATTTAAGTCTGAATTTGGCAATAAGGAGTTCATGATCTAAGCCAGGGTCAGCTCCCAGTCTTGTTTTTGCTGACTGTTTAGACCTTCTCCATCTTTGGCTGCAAAGAATATAATCAATCTGATTTCAGTATTGACCATCTGGTGATGTCCATGTGTAGAGTCTTCTCTTGTGTTGTTGGAAGAGGGTGTTTGCTATGATCAATGCGTTCTCTTGGCAAAACTCTATGAGCCTTGCCCTGCTTCTTTCCATACACCAAGGCCAAATTTGCCTGTTACTCCAGGTGTTTCTTGACTTCCTACTTTTGCATTCCAGTCCCCTATAATGAAAAAGACATCTTTTTTGAGTGTTTGTTCTAAAAGGTCTTGTAGGTCTTCATACAACTGTTCAGCTTCTTCAGTGTTACTGGTTGGGGCATAGGCTTGGATCACCATGATATTGAATGTTTTACTTTGGAAATGAACCAAGATCATTCTGTTGTTTTTGAGACTGCATCCAAGTACTGCATTTCGGAGTGTTTTGTTGACCATGATGGCTACTCCATTTCTTCTAAGGAATTCCTGCCCGCAGTAGTAGATAAAATGGTCATCTGAGTTAAATTTACCCATTCCAGTCCATTTTAGTTCGCTGATTCCTAGAATGTCGACGTTCACTTTTGCCATCTCCTGTTTGACCACTTCCAATTTGCCTTGATTCATGGACCTGACATTCCAGGTTCCTATGCAATATTGCTCTTTACAGCATCAGATCTTGCTTCTATCACCAGTCACATCCACAACTGTGTATTGGTTTTGCTTTGGCTCCATCCCTTCATTCTTTCTGGAGTTATTTCTCCACTGATCTTCAGGAGCATATTGGGCTTCTACCGACCCAGGGAGTTCCTCTTTCAGTGTCCTATCATTTTGCCTTTTCATGCTGTTCATGGGGTACTCAAGGCAAGAATACTGACGTGATTTGCCATTCCCTTCTCCAGTGGACCACATTCTGTCAGACCTCTCCACTATTACCCTCCATCTTGGGTGGCCCCACAGGGCATGGCTTAGTTTCATTGAATGAGACAAGGCTGTGGCCCGTGTGATCAGATTGGCTAGTTTTCTGTGAGTATGGTTTCAGTGTGTCTGCCCTCTGATGCCCTCTTGCAACACCTACTCTCTTACTTGGGTTTCTCTTACCTTGAAACCACACTGTACAAAAACCAGGGGTAAATCTTCCTGTCCTAATGCTATTCAGTCAATACACAGTGATTCATCAGATTATTAGGGAGGCCACTATCTCTGTTGATCACTGGCATTTCCTTCAGAAATGATCCTTAAGATCAAGTCAGTAATCAAAAACTCAGCTTCATCCTATGTACTTTATCTCATATCAAGGAACACAACAGTTCACTATCAGGCATGATATTGAATATACTGCTAAATGCAAACCGTCAAAATTTTCTATGGGCTTATTAATTCCTGTTATTTTGGAATATCTCTGTTGTTTACCATATGACTGCCCAGAGTGAAGGTTTTTTTACATTAGTTCACATACGCTGGTTAACAGAAGTATAAAGAGCTTAAGAAGCATTAAGCTTCTACTTAATAAAAATGATTAAGATGGTAAATTTTATATGTATTTCACTGTAATAAAAAACAGAAAAAGTGTTTTAAGTTCCTAAATTTACTGCAATTTGTTATACAGCAATAGAAAACAAATACAATTACTACATTTTCTTAGATGAATAAACTGCTTAGAGTGTAAATAACTTAAGTTTAAATGGCTGATTAATTGACACATATGGGGTTTGGACCCAGATAATCAGAGGAAGAGTCCAAGATTTTAATCTTTCAATATGTATGCCTATCTTTTAAAAAATGTTGTAAATGGAGTAGAGAAGGCCGCTTAATCTTCAAAAAATATCATGACTTTAATAATTCACCATCTTTAGGACATGATATTAAACACATCTTCTTCTGCCTTCAGTATGTTTTGAATCTATCTATTCATGAGGATGGGTTTTTTCAAGTTTTATAATAATAAATTATTTTGCATTCATAAGACATTATTCATAATGGGATCCAAGTAGATTAAAAAACCACACTGTTTTTACAAAATATTAGTAGTGTAATGAGATAGAAACTGGTCTTAAAGGTAAGTGCCAGATGATATAGGGTGAAGTATCTCTACTCACCCAAGGAATAAAGTTACTACGGTTGTTTACATATTGAAGGAGCGCATATTAAAAGTCTAGGATGGCTCCCTCTTGCACACAGAATAAAGTACAATCCCCTAGTCAGCTCGACACACAGTTTCAGCTTTACTTTCAACAATCTGTCTTTATAAGCCCTCTATTCATGACTACTAATGATTCCAAAATACCTGGTGCTTTTCTGTGTCTATACCTCTGCTCACATTACATCCAAATGAAATTAGTTTCCTCTTCACCTCTGCCTCTATAATTTGTTCTTTAAAATTCTTTAAAGCAGAGCTCAAACTCTGCCATGTTGGGAAAGCATTTCAGCACAAGAACCCCTGCTGGAAATGGTTTCTCTCTCCCCCATCTCTGTGGATGTTCACTCTCTACACAGATTCATCATTTACTTTGTAAAAGTATTAGTATTCAATTCAATTTCTTGAATATTTATGGAATTTCCAGACACAGTGCCAAACTGCAGAGAAAGCAGTGAATGACGCGCAGACTCTGCCTTCAAAGAGTTCTCTCTCAGTTGATTAATAGCTATTTGAAGAACAAGCACCTAAGATTTCAAAGTAACTTTTTAAAATACAAATTAGCTTTAAAATAGGAAAATCTTTCATAATTTAATGTGAATAACAAATATTTACTTTAAAAATAAAGTCTGAATTTTAAACGAAAATAAACATAGCTCTCTTACAGAACAAAAAATAGACCCAAAGGCTCTCAACCTATGCTCACAAGGTTAGTACTCTCCTCAGAGTCAACAAAAATGGAAAGGAAAAATATCTGGGACTGGGACACAAAATCTGACCAGGTTAGGGTTGAAATAGAAAAGTGTCAAATGAGGAAATAGATTATGTTAAAAAAATCTTTCTTCATTGAATATAATTAAAAAAGTAAGGAGGATTCATTCTCAAAATATCTCAAGTCTCCCTAAATCTATGTATATAAAAGCAGCAATGGGTGTTTTTCTAGAGCTAGTGAGGTAGATTCTAAATTTCATGTAGAAAAGAAATTAAAGAGGCTGTCTCTACCAGATAAAAAGCCAATCATGAATATTGTAATTACCTGACATTTAGAACAGAAAGCCCAGAACATATTATCTTGAATCAGTGAGGAAAATGCAGCTTCTCAAATGCGGATTTTGTTTGACTGGATGGCCACCTGGAAAGCAACTAAAGTTGAGAAACTATTAACTGCTCACAAAGACAAACTCCAAAGGGTCTGTGATTTACATGTAAAAAACGAGATTATAGCTCTGCTCAGGGAAGGCAGAATAGATATACTTTGCCCTATTCCTTTTCCTAATTGCAACTAGAAACCTTCCACATTATATACGAAACCAAATAGAAGACAACTCTGAGAGGTGGAGAGAGGAGGCAGACCAGCTAGGGAACTGGGGACCAACGGAATGAAATAGAGGCATATTTCATGGATTTTCTTTTTGCTTCGTATATTCTAGACTTGGAGTTAATGAAGCTGGCAACCCAGAAACACCAATGACCTCAGACCAAAAAAAAAAAAAAAATCCCAAAAAAGGCCCACTCTCCTGCCAAAGGATCAGGACAGGGGCAGCCTAGCAAGATCAAAACTCTGTCAAATAAGAGCTGCTCTACTCCGGCTTAACACCAAGGAAAATACTGTGCCCCCTCTCCCACCCATGATAGCAAAGGCTGAGTGGGGAATTTAGGCTCCCATCCTTGGCAGGCTACAAAGAGGTGTTGTCAGGGAACACTCAACAGGGAGCTGGGACTTCTAGCCCTACTGGGATGGTAATAAAGGCCCCAAAGCCCCACAATGTCAGTGGGAACCACTGCGGGGAGACTGGAATTCCACCTCTACCTGGAAGCAACAAAGTTCCCTCCCTAACCTCCCCACCGCCACTGCACAGGGCTAGTGTCGGGGAGGCCGAGGAGAGAATGAATATGCTTACCACTGTCCAGTTCCCTGTGATGCAACTGGAGGCTGTGTGGGGAGCAGGAATGAGGCCCTCTTATCCTAAGAGGGTCAACTTATCAAGATGATATAGTAATTATAAACATGTGCACACCAAACAGTAGAGCTCCACAGTATGTATAGCAAACACTGGCAAAGGTGAAGGGAGAAACAGGCTTACAGTAATGTAGTACCAGAACTTCTACACAGATAGTGAGGAAACGGAGGACCTGAATAACACTACTCGATCAGCTCCAACACCCCAAAACAGCAGAATACACATTCTTCTCAAGTTCACATGGGACATACTCCAGCACAGACGGTATGTTAAGTCATAAAATGAGTCTCGATAAATTTAAAAACTTACTCAATGTCTTCTCTAACCACAATGGAACAAAGCTAAAACTCACAAACACATGGAAATTAAATAACATAATCCTAAACAACCACTGGGCCAAAGAATAAATCACAAGGGGTATTAGAAAATACTATGAGACAAATAAAAACAAAACACAACTTACCGGAATTTATGGGAATCAGTGAAAGCAGTGCTCAGAGGGAAGTTCATGGCTATAAACACCTGCATTAAAAAAAGAAGAAGAAGAAGAAAAAGAAAGATCACAAATCAATAACTTTACCCTGAAGGAACTAGAAGAAAAACAGCAAACTAAATATGTAATGGCAACAACATTGTACAGCACCCGGGGAGATCTTATCCTAACGACCATGATTATTGTCTAAACACTCATGCGCCAACATAAAGCCTAATACTCATCTACCTGTGGCCTCTTGCATAAAAATGCTGCCTTAGTGCTGTCATCAACCACAACCGTGTAAGTTAGTAGTTAGCAAACTAAAAGGAGGCCCACAGTATGCTTCTCTATGGTCCCTGAGTTAAGACTGGGTTTTTACATCTTTAAAGAGTTATTAACAAACCAAAAAAACCCAAGAAGTACATGTGCCAGAGTGTATGTTGTCTGAGATGCCTAAAGCATTTACTATTTGGTCCTTTGCAGAACAAGTCTGCCACTTCCTCAGCCATGTTATATTTTGCTGACAACTTTCAAGTCCTGGTGGTTTATAAAAACAAAGGTTTCCTTTTCACTGAGTTTATATGTCAGTGATGGGACAGTTATGGTGCAGCTCTTCATTCTATGGGTCTTCTTCATTCTGGGATCCAAGGTGTAAGAGCAGAGCCTGTCTAGCAAAGGGAATCAAGCAAAGGCTGAACCATGATGGCCCTTACTGTTTCCATACTTAATGGGTCAAAGCAGGTCACGTGGCCAAGTCTTATGACACTGCAGCAGGAGAAATACATCTCCTCTCCAAGCAGCATCATCTAGAAGAAGCCTTTACTAAGGGGCCCAGTAGAGAGAGGGCAGTGAATAACCACAAGCAACCACACAACCTATTGCAAAAGGTTAAGTGGAGACAGCATTAAAAGTGTGCTAGTTGCTCAGTCGTGCCCGACTCTCTGTAACCCCAGGGACTGTAGCCCACCAGGCTCCTCTGTCCATGGGATTCTCCAGGCCAGAATAATGGAGTGGGTTGCCTTCTCCAGGGGATCTTCCTGATCCAGAGATGAAACCAGGTCTCCTGCTTTGCAGCTGGATTCTTAACTGTCTGAGTCATCAGGGAAGCCCAAGTGGATATAAAGCCTGCTCAAGTCACCACATTTTGTAGAAGGGTAAATGTGGGAAGTAACTTTAGATGTCAGTAAGCTAAATACACATGTAATTTCCAGTGTAGCAACTAAACAAATAGAAACAGACAAAATTTCTAAACCAGTAAATATTTAAATGGCAAAAATAAAATAAAAATCAGCTTAGGAAAAAAAGGAAAAGAAACTACAAATATGTCGAATGTACAAAGTAAGACAGAAAATTTAGCTCCAAAATCTAGGTGATTACTTTAAATGTAAATGTGCTAAATGCTCCAGTTAAGGGACAGTCTCCACCAGTGCTGTTTCTACCTTGGGGTCTGAACAAAGCTACAGTTCAATGGACACTGTGTGGCTGTGAGCAATTTATATTAGTGCAAGTCTGATTATTGTGCACCAGTGAAAAGCATAGTTAATATTTATTATATTTATCAATCATCTATAGCAGTCCTTACAAATAGCTGTGAAAAGAAGAGAAGCAAAAAGCAAAGGAGAAAAGGAAAGATATAAGCATCTGAATGCAGAGTTCCAAAGAATAGCAAGAAGAGATAAAAAAGCCTTCCTCAGCGATCAATGCAAAGAAATAGGGGAAAACATAGAATGGGAAAGACTAAAGATCTCTTCAAGAAAATTAGAGATACCAAGGGAATATTTCATGCAAAGATGGACTCGATAAAGGACAGAAATGGTAGGGACCTAACAGAAGCAGAAGATATTAAGAAGAGGTGGCAAGAATACACAGAAGAACTGTACAATACAGAGCTTCATGACTCAGATAATCCCGATGGTGGGATCACTCACCTAGAGCCAGACATCTTGGAATGTGAAGTCAAGTGGGCCTTAGAAAGCATCACTACGAACAAAGCTGGTGGAGGTGATGGAATTCCAGTGGAGCTATTTCAAATCCTGAAAGAAGTGCTGCACTCAATATGCCAGCAAATTTGGAAAACTCAGCAGTGGCCACAAGACTGGAAAAGGTCAGTTTTCATTCCAACCCCAAAGAAAGGCAATGCCAAATAGTGCTCAAACTACCACACAATTGCACTCATCTCACACACTAGTAAAGTAATGCTGCAAATTCTCCAAGCCAGGCTTCAGCAGTATGTGAACCGTGAACTTCCAGATGTTCAAGCTGGTTTTAGAAAAGGCCTAGGAACCAGAGATCAAATTGCCAACATCCGCTGGATCATGGAAAAAGCAAGAGAGTTCAGAAAAACATCTATTTCTGCTTTATTGACTATGCCAAAGCCTTTGACTGTGTGGATCACCATAAACTGTGGAAAATTCTGAGAGAGATGGGAATACCAGACCACCTGACCTGCCTCTTGAGAAATCTGTATGCAGGTCAGGAAGCAACAGTTAGAACTGGACATGGAACAACAGACTGGTTCCCAATAGGAAAAGGAGTACATCAAGGCTGTATATTGTCACCCTGCTTATTTAACTTATATGCAGAGTACATCATGAGAAACCTGGGCTGGAGGAAGCACAAGCTGGAATCAAGATTGCCGGGAGAAATATCAACAACCTCAGATATGCAGATGACACCACCCTTATGGCAGAAAGTGAAGAGGAACTAAAAAGTCTCTTGATGAAAGTGAAAGAAGAGAGGGAAAAGTTGGCTTAAAGCTCAACATTCAGAAAACAAAGATGATGGCATCTGGTCCCATCACTTCATGGGAAATAGATGGGGAAACAGTGGAAACAGTGTTAGACTTTATTTTTTGGGGCTCCAAAATCACTGCAGATGGTGATCGCAGTCATGAAATTAAGATGCTTACTCCTTGGAAGGAAAGTTATGACCAACCTAAATAGCATATTAACAAGCAGAGACATTACTTTGCCAACAAAGGTCCATCTAGTCAAAGCTAAGGTTTCTCCAGTGGTCGTGTATGGATGTGAGAGTTGGACTGTGAAGAAAGCTGAGTGCCGAAGAACTGATGCTTCTGAACTGTGGTGTTGGAGAAGACTCTTGAGAGTCCCTTGGACTGCAAGGAGATCCAACCAGTCCATCTTAAAGGAGATCAGTCCTGGGTGTTCACTGGAAGGAATGATGCTGAAGCTGAAACTCCAATACTTTGGCCACCTTATGCGAAGAGTTGACTCATTGGAAAAGACCCCGATGCTGGGAGGGATTGGGAGCAGGAGGAGAAGGGGAAGACAGAGAATGAGATGGCTGAATGGCATCACCAATTCGATGGACATGAGTTTGAGTGAACTCTGGGAGTTGGTGATGGACAGAGAGGCCTGGCGTGCTGCGATTCATGGAGTCACAAAGAGTGGGACACGACTGAGCGACTGAACTGAACTGATAGCAGGGACTACATTAAACATGAATTAACTCACAGCAAACTTATGTGGCTACCATCCTCGTTTTATAAATGATGAAAATGATACTTGTAAGTTGGAGTCCCTAGCCCAGATTCACCCACAGAACCTGAGATAGGTTGAACCCAGGTAGTCTGCTTTGCTGCTCACATATCTTCTAAGCTTGTGGTTCTCAAAAGAGGGCACAAATCAGAATCTCAGGAAGGCTTTCTCAAAGATCCCCACATCAGTAGACGTGGAGGGGACCCTGAGAATCTGTACTTTTGTTGTATCCGGGGAGCCACTGATGCTGGTCCGGGGACCACACTTTGAGAACAGCTGCTCAAAGGATGCAGGAGTGTCCTGTAGCTCAGATCTGTGGTTCTCCCTTCACCTCCTTAACTAGGTGTCTGTGTAATCATGTATGCTAACTTGCTACAGTTGTGTCTGACTCTTTGTGATCCCCTGGACTGTAACCCACCAGGCTCCACTGTCCATGGGATTATCCAGGGAAAGATACTGGAGTGATTTGCCATTTCCTCCTCCAGGAGATCTTCCCAACCCAGGGACTGAACCCAAGTATCTTAGTCTCCTGCATCGGCAGGCAGGTTCTTTACCACTCGGGCCACCTAGGAAAGCTGTGTAATGATACTCACCCCCAAACAACCAGCTAGATGCAAACCTGGCCAAAAAAAAAAAAAAATCACATTCACTTTCAGCCCATGACTGGATGCCATATGGTTCTTGTTTTCTCTTCTCTAACATTTTTTATAATTAACAGTTACATAATGATTTGTTAATACTCCTAACAGCGTACAGCAGTGCAGCAACTGCTGTTTTCACCACCTGGCCCCTTTCAAGTTCCTGCAGCTCAAGTCTCCACACCATTTAAGTACGGATGGACCCCTGAAGCACAGCAAAGCGACAGGTATCAGGTATGAAGATAAGCTTGTCTGCCTTTCCAATACTGCTTTTCCGTGGAGCCTGGCACTTCTCTTCTTCCTCTGTGGCATGGAAGCCTCATAAGTATCTCCACCGGGGCCACTGTGCGACTTCTGAAATAATTTATTTCAGACAAGTTAGCAAAGGGCTCCTCTGGTCAGTAGAATTTTGCTGACGCCACTGCTCACTCTGACACCTCACCACCCACTCTTCTTAGTTCGTCCTCCCTTTTCTGAGAAATAAACGAGATACCACAGAGATTTACTGGCCTAAGCTCTGCATGCTGTCCCCCTTGCCTCTGCAAATATGCCTCTGCTTCTCACTGACGCTTCTTCTTAAAGGAGCCCACTGCTTTTTATTCACTGAATCCTCCGCTTATAGATGAACAGAATGACTACAAAGTGACTGCAGGGCTACAAGCTTACACTTCAGTGCTGACAGTTTCTGCTTTTAGACTAATGGTGTCTGCAACATATTGTCTGACCTGGCACACAGGTAACACACACCTACACTGAGTGCTTTAAACAGTTCACATGTTGAATTCTCATTTCTCACTTACCCAAAGGTCTGTATAGTCAAAGCTATGGTTTTTCCAGTAGTCACATACAGACGTGAGAGTTGGACCAGAAAGAAGGTTGAGTACCAAAGAATTGGTACTTTCGAATTGTGGTGCTGGAGAAGACTCTTAAGATTCCCTTGGACAGCAAGGAGATTAAACCAGTCCTAAAGGAAATCAGTCCTGAATATTCATTGAAAGTACTGACGCTGAAGCTCCAATACTTTGGCCACCTGATGTGAAGAGCTAACTCACTGGAAAAGACCCTGATACTTGAGGGCAGGAGGAGAAGGGGGCGGCAGAGGATGAGATGGTTGGATAGCATCACTGACTCAATGAGTTTGAGCAAGCTCCAAGAGATCGTAAGGATAGGGAAGCCTGGCATGCTGCAGTCCATGGGGTCACGAAGAGCTGGAAATGATTTAGTGACTGAACAGCAACAATTACCCTATCAGGTAGGTACTACTATGTGAATTTTACAGATGAAGAAATCAAGGCTTGGAAAGATTAAATAACCAAGTTCACACACCTAAACAGCAGAGCAAGGTTGAAAACCCAGTGAAAACCTAAATACATTTTACTCCAGAGCACTCAGCTGCTTCCCATTTAACTGCTGGCCCCATTAGCAGCGGACTCACACAGTCACTGTCTACACACCGACTCCAAATTCTGGAGCATCTTAAAACTGCCCTCTCTTTCCATTTAATCATTATTGCCATTTCAATGTTTAGGGCAGGAACTTTCACATCTACAGACAAAGATGTAGGTGGGGAAAGTGACCCACTTATTAACATTACGGCCCCCCTAGGACCACTTACAATTCTATCCCCCCTTATCCCCAGTATCGCTGAAGGCTTCATCTGGCCATGACAACAGAACCGCTGGTTTCTGTTTCCTGCCTTCAAATAGTCTGGCCCCATGGGCCAGCGGCCGTTGATTTCCCACTCTCGGAGGTTTCTGACAACCCTGTTTGCTGGGGCTTCTCTAGACGGGGAAGAGAGGAAATCTATCCTGAATTTTTAGAAAGTGAAAGTGAAGTCGCTCAGTCATGTCTGACTCTTTGCCACCCCAGGCATGGTAGCCTATCAGGCTCTGCAGTCCATGGGATTTTCCAGGAAAGAATACTGGAGTGGGCTACCATTTCCTTCTCCAGGGGATCTTCCCAACCCAGGGATCGAACCCAGGTCTCCTGCATTGCAGACAGATGCTTTACCATCTGAGCCACTAGGGAATCCCACCTTTAATTAGTTTCACATCCAAGTTGACATTATTCATTTTTCCTAAGCAAAATTACATGTTGCTGGCAGGCAGGTAGAGGAGGAAGCTGCCTGGGCCTCTCATTTTGGTTGTTCGCTCTGTTTCCCACAGACCCAGTTTCATGTTTTCAAAACTTGAATAGTAAAAATCAAACTTACCAGGAAACACAACATCCTTAAAAGAAAAGAACCAGGGGAGACCAGATAGCTTCCTTTGTAATGGGATTTCACCAAGTTTCCTGATTATGTCTGATTTCAACTTTTAAAAGTCACCATAGATTGTGGTGTTTATTTTCCATGTTTCCATTTCTGACATATGACCCTCATTTGGGTGAAAAATGAGCTTTCTTTCTTGTCCCTTTGTGTGAGCCTCTTTCTGCTAGTACAAAAGACAAATGAGGAAAAATGGGCTACATTCATGATCAAAACTGAGAACATACATAAAATCATGCTGTTCTGTACAAGCTTGTATTCTACAGTTTCTTAACCCTTTATTGAAGTAAAACATACACAGAAAATGCACAAAATGTAAACCAGCACTTTAATGCATTATCACAAAAGATAAGCCTGTGTCCTCACCAAGACCTAGAACACAGCCAATCTCTTTTGTTCCCCCACTTACCACCCATTCTCTCCTTCCCAAAGGTAATCAGATCTTGACCTCTGCTAATGTAATTTAGTTTCGCTGGTTTTGAACTTTATAAAAATTGGATCTTATAAACTGCATTCTTTTGTGTCTGACTTCTTTCACTCAGGAGTGTATCTGTAAGATGTGTCACACTCACAAATGTTACATGTTGTAGAAATTTATCTTTCCTATACTACAGCCTTTTGTTGCTGATCACACACTTTATTTACTCATTCAGCTGAATGATATCAGTGTTGTTTCCTGTTTAAGGTTCACCCTAGTGATAATGCCACGAACATCCTGCCACCTGTTCTTAGCTCATGATTATATGTATTACCACAGTGTGTACCCTCAGAATGGAACTGCTGGGTTCTAGAGAATCTGTGCATACAACTTTATCAAATAATCTGGAACTGTTTCCCAAAATGGTCAGACCAATTTACTCACCCAGTGGTAGGTATGAGTGTTTTCCTTATGCCACATCATTACCAACATTTAATACTGTTGTTCCCAGGTGCCGGAAGGGATCCATCACTTTGATATCAAACTGACATTTACGGAGCTTCTGCTCTACATGACAGCAGGAAGAACAGCGTTTGTATGAGTCCTTTCCCAGTAATTTCAGAAGCTCCAGGGAATGATTGTGCATCTTATGGATATCTCATGATTGTCAAGCGTGAAAGATGGCCCACATCTTTCTCTAGACTAGCCCCCCCTCCACACCCTTTAGGTCTCCTCTTTTGCAACCCCAAGGACTGTAGCCTGTCAGCCTCCCTCTGTCCATGGAATTTTCCAGGCAAGAATATTGCAGTGGGTTGCCATTTCCTATTCCAGGGGATCTTTCCAACCCAGAGATCGAATCTGTGTCTCTTGCATTTCCTGCATTGGAAAGTGGACTCTTTACCTCTGTGCCACCTCAGAAGCCCATCATTCTGTATTCAAAGTGTATTTCAAAATTCCTGTGGTTTAAGAGACGTCTTTATCTAACTTGATAACAGGAACCCCTTAAAGTGATTTGCTTCTCATCTCTCATAACCTTCATGCTCATACATACTTATCACCTTGAGGAGCCAACCAACTTTCTACTGGACTCGGGCATGACAGGCCTTCCACAGGGAAGGTGGAGACTGAAATCACTACTGTTTTATCTAGGTGGTTTCCGTGAGACCAGGATGACACGTGACAGCAGGTGCCCTGATGCAAACTGGCTCTGGGGCAACAGGACGAGTGGCAGCCGCTGTGGGTGTGCAGGGATGTTTGAAGTTGGAGGAATGAATACAGAGTGCCTAGTAGGTACTGTCTAAGTGATTGTGACATAAGTTATGCTCCAACTGTGAAACTCTAATAAAGCCCATAAATCCAGGCCAGTGGCAAGGAAGCCCCAGACACTGGGCCACTCCGCCCACTCAGTACACAGGCCTCAGTGAATTTATGGTAGATTTGTCTCTGACTCCTTTCTCCCATTCTGGAGATTAGTTCCTCTCTTTAATTCTATCCTGCAAAATGTGCAGGCTAAAACTGCCTCACAACCTTATCCATCATTAATCCTCAGATTAATTTCAGCATTTGGAAATGCTAAGATGCCAGAACTTAAAAAAATATATACAACTTTGCTGTCTGTTTTATTCATCACTGGCATCTTCGTCTCCAGAGATAAGTGTAACATTAATCATAAGTTCAGGGAAGTATTTTCCATGTTGATTTAAGTAGGTTTATGGAGGTCACTTATAAAAAAAAGTATGAAACATTCGCTCATTATTCTGCATATAGTAAGTTGCTAAAAGGTTATTTTTCATTTTATGGTCTTACAACTCAGGCCATAGTCCTTAATTAAAGAGTGATTAAGAAACAGCAGTTTCTCATTCACAGGAAAAATTGACATAATTTACTTATACGAAATTATTTATAAATACAAACAGTACAAAGGGAAAGGCAAGAGAAAGGAAAATTTGACAATGCATTCTGCACACCAAGTCTCATAGAAACAAATCCTGAATGAAGGAATGAATGAAAAGCCTCATGGAGACATGGCTGTAGACGTCTGGGTTTTACACTGAGCAAAGTCAAGTCTCAGGATGACAGTTTTCTCTTTAGCAATCAAATTTGCAACTTGGTGATCACTGTCTAATGAATTACCTGAATCACAGGGTTTCCAACAGGCTTCCGTTTGGTGCTATTGGTGAAAGGCATCTTCTAACTGGTTTTTGTTGGCATAAGTGAGTTTTCTATGGTTTACCAATACTTAAAAAGGTTCTCTTTCAATAAATTTACTTGTTGGTTTTGTGTGCTGCCTTAGGGGAAACTTTTATATGACATGTTGAATAATAAGATTATACCAGGAATCTTGGTTTTATTCTGAGCCTTATTGCAGCTTTCTCTAGGATTTCCATTTTAACTTAGATGTTGTCGATGGCTTAAAATAGATGTAATTTATATTATCTTATGAAAAACTATTGGGATAGCCAGCCTCTAAAGACTCTTGGCCTCAGGTAGTCACATCTCTGTACAGTCAGTCTCCTCCCACACTGACTAAGGCTGATCTGTGCAACCAATAGGGATATTACAGAAATGATGTTTTGTTGACTTCTGGGCTAGTTCATAGAAAACAATGAGACTTTTGCCTGGTGATTTTTTTTCTGGATCACTCACCCAGAGGGAATCCGTTGCCATGAGGTGAGGACTTTCAGGTAGCAGTACAGTGGTCAGGAGTGGAGGTCTCACATCCCACCAGCACTAACTCACTGGCCTGTGTGTGGTCACCTTAGAGGCAGAGACTCTGGCTCACACTAGCCTTCAGATGACCGCAGTCCTGGCTGGGATCGTGGGTGCAACCTCATGAAAGCCCTTGAACCAGAATCATGCAACTCAGCTGCTCTTTAATTCTTCACCCACAAAAACTTTGTGAAATAATAAATGCTTAATGATTTAAACTGCTAATTTGGGGTAATTTGTTATCCAGCAACAGGCTGCTAACATGCTTTCAAAAACTCATCGGAAAAGACCCTGATGTGGGAAAGATTTGAAGACAAAAGAAGAGGGTGGCAGAGGATAGATAGCTGGATGGCATCATCAACTTAATGGACACGAATCTGAGCAAACTCCAGGAGACAGTACACAACAGGGAAGCCTGAACCGCTGTAGTCCATGGGATTATGAGGAGTCGGATGTGACTTAGTGACTGAACAGCAACAATTTAAATCAGTAATGGACACAACTACACTGAGTATCTTTTCAATATCTATTGAAGTGGTTCATTTTTGTCTCATATTTTATCAATCAAATGATGTTTTATTTCATTAGCTTGCCTAATATTGATCCTTTCTTTTCTTTCTAAATAAAATCTTCTCTCTGTGGGAGAGGGAGAGGGTGGGATGATTTGGGAGAGTGGCAATGTAACATGTATGATATCATAAGTGAAATGAATCACCAGTCTAGGTTCGATGCAGGATGCAGGATGCTTGGGACTGATGCACGGGGATAATCCAGAGAGATGGTGTGGGGCGGGAGTGGGGAGGGGAGGTCGGGATTGGGAGTTCATGTATACTCGTGGCTGATTCCTGTCAATGTATAGCAAAATGAATACAGTATTGTAAAGCAAAACAAACTAAAAAATAAAATTAATATTAAAAAATAAATAAATAAAATTAAAAATTTTAACCTTCTCAATTATGGCAGATTATTATTCTAACACACAGTACTCTCTAATTTTATTTTCTAGTCATTTACTTGAAATTTTATTTATGCATTTTAACAAATGAGATTGGCCTATATCTTTCTTTTCATTAAAATAAAGATTATCTTGCTTTTATAAAATCATCTTTTTCTCTATACTGTTACTAGTTAGAGGGAATCACCTATTTGTTGACAGCTTAAAAGAGCTAGACCATGAAAACCTTTCAGCCCATGACCTCTGGTTGCACTTTCTTTCATAACTCTCTCAAATCTCATCATAGCCAGTGGTCTATCCTGTTTGTACTTGAATCAATTTTTAAGGTTTATGTGTTATAGAAAATGTTAACTAAACCACTCAGATTACTGGCCTATATATCTATTTACTTTCAGTATCATTAGTTTATGATTTTTAAAAACCTTCCTGAAGTAAGAAATGAATGTGAAGAAACTGAATTCATGGGCAGAACTGAACATCCAAGGGGAGGGTGGTCAAGAATAGAAACCAGCTTCGGGAAATGGTTTAGCTGTCTTGCCCAAGTAAGAAACGGATTCAACAAACAAATGAAAGGTTCAGAAGGAACTGGATCAGTGATGTTTTTGGAAAGCTGGGACACTAAACGAAGAAGGCACACTTATATATCTTGCTCACCACTCACTCCCCAAGAGAAACAAGCTTTTATGACTGACAGTTGAACCAACTTATATGGATGCATGAGGTGCCTAAGAGGAATTAGCTGTATGGATGCCAGCAAGCTTAGCACTGTGGGGCACCAAATTAGGAGGAAAGTGGCAAAATTTTGGTGGACTCCCTTACAGGGAGGGTGACGTCTGCCCTGATCCCTGTACCGCCAGCCTTCTGCTCACAGCTCAATCCTGGACAGCTAACACCACATTCACTCTTCCCACTAACATCTCAGCTGACCTGAAATAAATGTTTCTCCTTGGCCTGTGGAGTTTAGAGCTATTTGCTTTCTGAATGGTTTGGACCAGCTGGACTTGCTCATTTGCTCAGCACTTGAGGCTATACTGAGAAAGGTTTTTGACAGAGTCATAGAATTTCCCTCCCATATAGAACCATCCTGAGAATTCCACACAGTCAAAGGTTTTGGCATAGTTAACAAAGCAGCAATAGATGTTTTTCTGGAACTCTCTTGCTTTTTCGATGATCCAGTAGATGTTGGCAATTTGACCTCTTGTTCCTCTCCCTTTTCTTAAAACCAGCTTGAACGTCTGGAAGTTCATGGTTCACGTATTGCTAAAGCCTGGCTTGGAGAATGTTGAGCATTACTTTACTAGCGTGTGAGATGAGTGCAATTGTGCAGTAGTTTGAGCACTCTTCAGCATTGCCTTTCTTTGGGATTGGAATGAAAACTGACCTTTTCCAGTCTTGTGGCCACTGCTGAGTTTTCCAAATTTGCTGGCTATTGAGTGCAACACTTTCACAGCATCATCTCTCAGGATTTGAAATAGCTCAACTGGAATTCCATCACCTCCACCAGCTTTGTTTGTAGTGATGTTTCCTAAGGTCCACTTGACTTCACATTCCAGGATGTCTGGCTCTAGGTAAATGATCCCACCATCATGATTATTTGGTCGTGAAGATCTTTCTTATACAGTTCTTAGGTGTATTCTTGCCATCTCTTCTTAATATCTTCTGCCTCTGTTAGGTCCATACCATTTTTGTCCTTTATCGAGCCCATTCTTTGCATGAAATGTTGCCTTGGTATCTCTGATTTTCTTGAAGAGCTCTCTAGTCTTTCCCATTTTATCATTTTCCCCTATTTCTTTGCATTGATCGCTGAGGAAGGCTTTCTTATCTCTCCTTGCTATTCTTTGGAACTCTGCGTTCAAATGGATATATCTTTCCTTTTCTCCTTTGTTTTTCACTTCCCTTCTTTGCACAGCTATTTGTAAGGCCTCCTCAGACAGTCATTTTGCTTCTTTGAATTTCTTTTTCTTGGGCCAAAGCCTTTGACTGTGTGGATCAAAATAAACTGTGGAAAATTCTCAAAGAGATGGGAATACCAGACCACCTGACCTGCCTCTTGAGAAACATGTATGCAGGTCAGGAAGCAATGGTTACAACTGGACATGGAACAACAGACTGGTTCCAAACCGGAAAAGGAGTACATCAAGGCTGTATATTGTCACCCTGTTTATTTAACTTATATGCAGAGTACATCATGAGAAATGCTGGGCTGGAGGAAGCACAGCTGGAATCAAGATTGCTGGGAGAAATATCAATAACCTCAGATATGCAGATGATACCACCCTTATGGTAGAAAGTGAAGAAGAACTAAAGAGCCTCTTGATGAAACTGCGAGAGTGAAAAAGTTGGCTCAAAGCTCAACATTCAGAAAACTAAGATCATGGCATCTGGTCCCATAACCACATGGCAAATAGATGGGAAAACAGTGGAAACAGTGACTGACTTTATTTTTCTGGCTCCAAAATCACTGCAGATGGTGACTGAAGCTATGAAATTAAAAGACGCTTACTCCTTGGAAGGAGTTATGACCAACCTAGATAGTATATTAAAAAGCACAGACATTACTTTGTCTACAAAGGTCCATCTAGTCAAGGCTATGGTTTTTTCAGTGGTCATGTATGGATGTAAGAGTTGGACTATAAAGAAAGCTGAGCACCAAAGAATTGATGCTTTTGAAGTGTGGTGTTGGAGAAGACTCTTGCGAGTCCCTTGGACTGCAAGGAGATCTAATCAGTCCATCCTTAGGAGATCAGTCCTGGGTGTTCATTGGTAGAACTGATTTTGAAGCTGAAACTCCAGTACCTTGGCCACCTGATGTGAAAAGCTGACTCATTTGAAAAGATCCTGATGTTCGGAAAGATTGAAGGCAGGAGAAGGGGATGGCAGAAGATGAGATGGTTGTATGGCATCACCAACTCAGTGGACATGAGTTTGGGTAGACTCTGGGAGTTGGTGATGGACAGGGAGGCCTGGCGTGCTGCAGTTCATGGGGTCACAAAAAGTCATGACTGAGCGACTGACCTGAACTGAGAATTCCATCGAAAGATAACCTCAGTTTAAACAGAAGTAGCCCTCCTCGCCACTGGAATCCACCGCACTTGGCATTTCAGGTTACCATGCTGAGGCACTGACACATGGGACCCATGCTCCAGAATCTTTCTAACTCTGCAATGCTTTCTCACTCATTTCCTGCCACTCTTTCCCCCAGCAAGAAACAAAGACACAGCCTCCTACTTTAGCGTCCGTGGACTAGCCTTGGACCCTGATGAATGAGCCCCTCTCTTCCCCAGCTCTGCACTTCCCCAGCACTTCCATACCTGGACTTCCCTTGAAGGCATCCTGTTTCCCTAACTTGTCAGTGATAAAACTTCCTATGTTGTCTGCTCACAGCTTCGGTGGAAATGGCACACAGTTCTTCCCCTTGACTATGCATTCTCCCAAGCCATTGAGTGATAAGGTTCTCCTTTGTTCCTGAGGCCAAAGCTTTAAAAAAGCTGTTGTTTCACCATTCAAGACCAACAAATGATTTTTAAAATCATCCACTTAGAGGTCTTGTGGTCACCACAATACATGCTAATTCATTTCTTACGCTCTGCACCACCTGGTGAGAACCTGAAATGCTAACACTTAGGTGATGCAGGTGGTAAAAAAACAAGCCTGGCAATGCAGGACATGAAACAGACACAGATGCATCCCCTGGGTCAGGAAGATCCCCTGGAGGAGAGCATGGCAACCCACTCTAGTATTCTTTCCTGGAAACTTTCATGGACAGAGGAGCCTGGTGGGTTACAGTCCATGGGGTTGCAAAGAGTGGGACTCAACTGAACACACACCACCACCATGCAGCATCTAATCACCGCCATGACTCTAAGAATTTCCTTAAAATTCCTGGGCCTATTTTCTTATGGCCTCTTACCAATCAACTTGATTAGTACCTTTCTCAGGAACTACCCATCCAGAAGAGCCTGCCGCTGCAAACCATGTCCAACAGTGTCTCTGCAGAAATGACTTCTCTTCCTGCAGGTCCAGTCTGCTTAGGTAATAGGCAACTGACATCCTCCACTCTAATGAACAAGTCCTTGTGACCAAGATCACTGGTGTGTACTCCAAGCAGCAGAGAAGCCAGGCAGGAGGACCATGGGACAGAATTGGGAGCATGGACTTGGACTCAGATTCTGTCTCTACTGCTCACCAGTCAACAAGTGTCCTTGGGGAGTTTCTGTCCTCTCTCTCATCCAGAGTTTCCATGGCTGTAAAGTGGCATGATGATAATACTTATCTCCCAGGGTTGCTTTTTTTTTTTAATATAAAATGACACATTCGAAAGTGATTTTCACACCAGTCAGAATGGCTGCGATCCAAAAGTCAACAAGCAATAAATGCTGGAGAGGGTGTGGAGAAAAGGGAACCCTCCTGCACTGTTGGTGGGAATGCAGATTAGTGCAGCCACTATGGAGAACAGTGTGGAGATTCCTTAAAAAATTGCAAATAGAACTGCCTTATGATCCAGCGATCCCACTGCTGGGCATACACACCAAGGAAACCAGAATTGAAAGAGACACATGTACCCCAATGTTCATCGCAGCACTGTTTATAATAGCCAGGACATGGAAGCAACCTAGATGTCCATCAGCTGATGAATGGATAAGAAAGCTGTGGTACATATACACAATGGAGTATTACTCAGCCATTAAAAAGAATACATTTGAATCAGTTCTAATGAGGTGGATGAAGCTGGAGCTGATTATACAGAGTGAAGTAAGCCAGAAAGAAAAACACCAATACAGTATACTTACACATATATATGGAATTTAGAAAGATGGTAATGATAAACCTGTATGCAAGACAGCAAAAGAGACACAGATTTATAGAACAGCCTTTTGGACTCTGTGGGAGAGGGAGAGGGTGGGATGGGTTGGCAGAGTGGCAGTGTAACATGTATGATATCATAAGTGAAACGAATTCCCGGTCTAGGTTCGACGCAGGATGCAGGATGCTTGGGATTGATGCATGGGGATAATCCGGAGGGAAGGTGTGGGGCGGGAGGGGGGAGGTGGGGGTCGGGATTGGGAGTTCATGTACACTCGTAGCTGATTCATGCTGATGTATAGCAAGGTGAATACAGTATTGTAAAGCAAAGCAAACTAAAAAATAAAAATTAATTAAAAAAAAAAAGAAATCATGAAACATCAGAGGATAACTACTCTTCAGCTCCTGTTCTTGCAGAGGAAGATGGAAACACCACGTGCCTTTGTTTATGTGCCATGTCCACAGATTCTGCTCCCTGGAGAGAGTTCTAGATATGCCTTATGTCAGGCTACAGCACCACAGATCTAATAGATGAGTTTGTGCTTTTATCCTCTTTCTTGGATGTAGGCCTGCAGTCTTGCCCAGGGCATGGCTGATTCAGCCACAGAATTGTCTTCTAATTAATTCTTCATCTCTGGGATGGTTATGTTCTATTTCTCATTTTTAATTTAGCTTGCTTTGTGTTTGTGCTTTGCTATTTTTTTATTAAGTTTTCTAGAAATTTTATTTTAATAAAATTAAAAATAATCAGTTTTTGGTTCCATGTATTTTACTACTTCAGTTTTTCACTAATTTTTCCAGCTTTAACTTTTTTCTTCCCTGTTTTTAAAATGATTTGAATGTTTAATTATTTTCCTCCAAAGGCATTTAGTTCTTCCTAAACTAATAAATAATCTTAAAATCACAATTACACATAGGATACTTATATTTGCAAATAATTGTTCTTTCCTGTTATAGTCATAAGACAGGACATATGCAATAATACCCATGTTGTCTTATGGGAAATCTATAGGATATTAAAAAGTGAGTTCCACAATGATCTTTAGCAAGAAAGATCATTGCTTAAATTTGTTTTCTGTCCAGTACTAAATAAGTTTTTCTGGGAGAATATAAAACAGTATCTTGGCGAACTGCAGCTGTCATCCCTTCCCTCTTTCTCTGTGTCAGGTCACTCTTCCCTGTTGAATTTGCTTTCTCCAGCCCGTGTGTGACACTTAGAATAGCAAATACAGCTAGCCCTCCCTATCTGCAGGTTCTGCATCTGTGGATTCAATCAACTATAGACTGGGATTTTGTTGTTGTTCTAGAAAGTTCCATAAAACACCAAAATTTGAATTTGCCACACACTGGTGATAACTTACATAGCATTTACATTATATTAGGTATTGTAAGTCATCTAGAGATGATTTAAAGTATACGGGAGGATGTTTGTACATTATATGCAAATACTATGCCACTAACCACTTGAACGTCCATGGACTTTGGTATCTGTGGGTTTCCTAAAACCAGTCCCACATGGATACTGAGGGTCAACTGTGCAGTTCAAATACAAACTGCCACAAAAGTGAGAAGAGGTGCTAATTCTCATTATTAGTAGGAAAATGTGAAGGTAGCCTGTTTTTGTTAGCATCTTTGGATTAACTTCCTTTGATTCTGTTACCAACAGATGACAGATGAAAATGTTAATCCATTTGAGTGAATTTGTTTACCTCTCAGTTATAAGGTGAAGGATATGCCTCCTTGTGCCATCTGTTTCATCATCAAAAAGCAATACAGGTATTGGGGAGTATGAAGCACAACTATTGCATGTAAGATAAGCTATAGGGATATATTGTACAATATGGGGAATATAGCTAATATTTCATAGTAACTGTAAATATTTTGTAACCTTTAAAGCTGTATTTAAAAATAAAAATTTTTTAAAAGAGAAAAATATATATGGTCCTCAAGGAGACAGAAAGTGTAATTTCTGCAAGGTTGCTCTGTTCTCTGTGTCATGTACTCACATCACAACAAGCCTTTTGGCTGCAGCACAAACAGAACTTACTACGTGTCTTACACTCCTGATTCCGTTTTCTAAGACAGCTTCTGGCTGTTTAGCTACACATCAACACACACAAGAAATGGGATAGCGTTCTGCCCTAGTTTAACCACATCCACCACATTAGAAAGAATAATTAGCTAGAAGTATTAGCTGTCCAATGAATTTTCTAAATTTCTTATAGAATCAGTGATTTACTTTCCTCTATGAGCTATTATACTTGATAGCCTGAATCCACAAAGTATTGGGATGCAACATTAAAAGACATCTGTCCATTAAAAGGAGAGAAGCTGCAAAGCAGAGGACGCCTCCAGTGAGTTTTCTCCACAGTGTGTACACCACAACAGTCTTCCTATCCTCCAGCAGCTATTATTTTTAGCACCCAGGATCACTGTAAACACTGTACCCCTCTGGGCAATGTTCTGCATTTGCATCAGCAGTAACTGAGGCAAGGCACTGCTGACTCTCTGCCAAAGCAAACCTTTCACTGCTGCTGCTCCCCAGGAACCCTATTTCCGGGGTATTCTGAGGGTTAGAAACAGGCCCTCCTGGTCCAAAATATTTCTTCCACTGACCTGCAAATATGCCTGGAGGCCTGAACTGAATGTAGACCTTGTGGTATCTGAAAGGAGTAACGAATGAGCTAGACTAATAGCTGGAGTTGCTGGATCGCTCTTTTCTCCTTAAGGGCTTCCCTGGTGGCTCAGGGGTAAAGAACCTGCCTGTCAATGCAGGAGATGCAGGTTCCATCCCTGGGTCAGGAAGATCCCCGGGTGAAGGAATGGCACCCCACTCCAGTGTTCTTGCCTGGAGCATCCCATGGACAGAGGAGCCTGGGGGCTACAGTCCATGGGGTCGCAAAGAGTCAGATACGACTGAGCAACTGAACAACAATTCCTTTCACCCTGGCAGAAGAGATGAGACTCTTAATGGAAAGATTTTCAGGGCGGAAGAAGTCGGTGAGCTCTGGAGCTTGGAGCAACTTGGGGTCAGGCCTGAAAGCTGTTGAACCATTCAGTTTACTAATCAAATGTTGCCCACCTATTGCATGTCAATATTCTGTCAGGTGACAGGGTTACATCATTAAGTGTCATCAGGGGCCACATCAGTAGCCTTGGTGATGGAAGGAGATGACACAGCTAACCAGCCACTCTGAAAAGTGTGTGGGTTGAGGAGCACACCCCTGCATTTGTGCCTGAGGACACCTGGCCAGCCAGGGGCGAGACTGGCCCTGAACAATCACCTCTTTCATCAGCAGGTGGTTTCTGGCTGTTGAATCCCCAGCCCAAGTCCCAGCAGTGCCTCTCTGTACTTTTTACTCACTCGCTTACCCTCAGCCAGAAACATCTATCCTAGAGTACCAGGGGTGCACCTTTTCTTCTTAGCTCTGGGTTACTCCCAAGAATGTTGAGACAAATCTATCAGAAACACTTTCTAGCAAGCTCACTACAGAATGGTGCTAATTCTGCCCAAAACCTTCAGGAAGCAAAGCACTATGATATCACCTTAATTAAAAATAAATTCTAATGAGATACTTGATGCAGATGCAGAAGTACCTCTTGGTGACATTCAATCCAGGCTTTGAAATTAATTCTAAGGCCCACTGGCATTTATCTTTGATTTAGAAAGGGTAAAATTGCTTTCCTTTTTCTTCTTTAAAATTTATATAACTATTATAGAGGGAAAATTAGAGTGCATGAAATATAAAAATTGAATTATAATACAGTGCAGCACATTTCCTTTTCCAGAAAGTCAAATGTCATCTGCCTATGAGCTGATGAGCCTCCGTTGGGATCCTTAGCTTTTTTTTCCTTTCTACCTAAAGTCTTCAAATTAAATTTTCATCATCTAAGGAACTCCAGTTGTTTTCCTTTTATGCAGGCTATGCCAAAACATAATCAGGTTCTCTAAGAAATAAGTTGGTTACATGAATATATTGCCAAGATAGGATTAGGTGCTCACCAAGAAATGGATGGAAATTACTGGGGAAATACAATTCAGGCATTTGATGATGGTGATGAAAACCCAATATTACTTAAAGTGGAGCATGAACCATTGGGTTTAGAAATTAGGAGGCCACTGGTGACTTTTCTAAGTGTAATAAAAGCATTTCTTTCTTTGATAGGATCATCTGAACCTTAAGTGTACTTTATATCAATTTTAATTTTTTTCTGATTGCAATTGGTATTTCAAAAAAATGTATACAAAAGGGCTTGGCTCACTATATTCTAGAGCTATGAGAGAGAAGATTCAGTGAAGTTTGGTTTCTGTCTTCACATTGTTCAAAGTTTACTTTCTAGCCTGCCCTACAAAATTAGATTAAAATAATTAACTTCTGTTACTTAATAATAATCTGTTTAATCATTTTAATCTGTTTCCTACAATAGAGTTTTTATTCACCATCTGCTAAGGTGAGAGTCCCTTGGACTGCAAGGAGATCCAACCAGTCCATTCTGAAGGAGATTAGCCCTGGGATTTCTTTGGAGGGAGTGATGCTAAAGCTGAAACTCCAGTACTTTGGCCACCTCATGCAAAGAGTTGACTCATTGGAAAAGACTCTGATGCTGGGAAGGTTTGGGGGCAGGAGGAGAAGTGGACGACAGAGGATGGCATCACTGACTCGATGAACGTGAGTCTGAGTGAACTCCGGGAGATGGTGATGGACAGGGAGGCCTGGTGTGCTGCGATTCATGGGGTCGAAAAGAGTCAGACACAACTGAGTGACTGAACTGAACTGGACTGAAGGTGTGTCCAAGAGAAACAGATTTTATTCAGTATTATTCCAACAGGGGAGAGAAGTTTCAATGAAGCTGAGTTTAACTCAAATACAGCAAAAACAGCTAGGGATTTGTAGCCAAGCAGAATGGAGGGGAGCAGCGGGTAGAAAATGACTAAGAGTCAAGAGTAGGGGGATTCTTGCTAAACTGGTCAAGCGAGATTCTTGCTGAAGGAAGCCATCATCAGTGGTGTGGAGTGAGGAATTTAATCACATATCAAACGTGTGGAGACTCTAGCTAAGCAAACTTAGCAGTATTTTTGCTAAAACTGGGCTTGGTAGCCCAAAGACAGAGACAAAGGAGGAAGCCTAGTTAAAAAGGAGCTCAGAGAGGCCTGCCTTAAAGTTTGGTCAAGCAGAGAGTCTGTAGGGTGGCAAATAAGTATCCTCTCCCTGGCCCACTGCAGTCAATTGATGGCAGTTGCCTAGGGGCACTTCGGAAGAATACTGGCGTTTTCCCTGGGTCTGGAGTCAATTAGCCTTGGTACTTTCCAACTGTGGTGCTGGTGAAGATTTCTGAGAGCTCCTTGGACAGCAGGGAGATCAAACCAGTCAACCTTAAAGAAAATCAACCCTGAATACTCATTGGAAGGACTGAAGCTGAATCTCCAATACTTTGGCCACCTGATACGAAGAGTCAACTCATTGGAAAAGACCCTGATGCTGGAAAAGATTGAGGGCAGGAGAAGGGTTCGACAGAGGATGAGATGGTTGGATGGCATCACCAATTCAATGGACATGAACTTGGGCAGACTCCAGGAGATGGCGAGGGACAGGGAAGCCTGGTGTGCTGCAGTCCATGGGGTCCCAAGGAGTTGGACACGACTGAGTGCCTGAACAACAGCAAACCCTGATACAGCAGGGAGGGTGCAGCTCACACGACCCGCATGGGTGGACTTCTGCTTCAAAAGAACATCAAATCTTTCATTCTAAAAGGGGCCACTGCTCACAAAGACTGGTTCTCCTTGTCCAGTGTTTCTCAAACCTGAGTGAGAGTCAGAATCACCTGGAGGCCTGTTATTCAGGGAAGACTGGGCTGGCTCCCAGAGTTTCTGCTCCAAGAGATCTGAGGTGGGGCTCAAGATTCGGCATCACTAGGAAGTTCCAGGTGATGGTGATGCTGTTGCTTTGGGGAACCACTGCGCAGGGACCTTTCTCCGCCTCAGCACCTCTCCTTGAATGAGTTGCTGCGAGTCAGCCTGAGGGCACCTGTATCTCCCCAGATACAACCCCCACCCACTAACTGCCTGATCATCGAGAGCAGGTGTGTGCAGACATAAGCATTGCGGAGGTGGTGACTGGCAAGAGTATCTTTGCTAACAAACCATACACTCTCTTTACTGGACAGGAAACAACATGTGAGGCAGAAGCGGGTAGACGTCTCCATGGAGTGCAGGGGGCTGTGTACCAGCTACTCTTCAAGTATTTTGGAGAAATGAGGTAGGTATGCTAATGTCAGGGGAAAATATGTGCCACATTGAAGCAAACATGTGCCACATTCCTAGGTTGGAGCCAGCCCGCCCCATTGCCTGCGGGCTGGGCTGTGTCCCTCCAGGACGTCAGTTCTCTTGAAGTGGAGGTGAGTTTAGAGCTGAACTCTTTGGGGGAATTTTCCTGACCTTCTCCCTCACACACGGCTCACTGGGTCATTTATAGTTCGAATCGTCAGTTATTAGTCACAGAAATAAAACTGGGATAAAGTCAAGCTGTCTCAGTTAACCCCTCTGCCACATCTGTGGCTATTTTAAGCTCATTCTGTTAAACAGCCTTGAATTCTTATCCTAGAGCAATTTCTACCATATCTATTTGATAATAAGGTTTGAACCCTGGACTATACTTCATAATCTAAAAGGCCACGGATTCATCCAAGGAGCCTTTATTATGAACCATGCTTCAAAGACAGCTTTCACCTATTCTTTCCTTTCAAAATTCTTCCAAGGTATATATTAGAGCTTTTATTTAATCCCATGTGCCTTAATTTCACTTTCTTTTTATCCTCTCTGCTGCATTTTGGTTGATATTATACTTCCCTATAAATTTACTATTTTTCACTGTCTAAACATCTATTTTTCTTTGCGCTTTTGTGTCCCATGGCCATATGTTTAGTTTTAAGACTATCTTGGTTCTGTCAAAGATTTGCTCTTTTTTTTTTTTCATGCTGTCAGTATCTTATCCCATTTCTGTCTTTAAACATCTTAGGCTTGTTTTAAATTCCCTTTGATATGGTGCTATTGCCTTCCAGTCTTGGTAAAGCATATCTTTCAGCAGTGTCTATATTTCTGACTCTCTTTGTTTTGCTTTCTTGTGTCACACTACAGCTTTCACTGAATTACTTTCTACTGTGAGAGTCTCTTCCTGGGGCTGTTTTCCGTGGGAGTCCCCTGTGTGCTGGTTGTGGCTTCATCCTTACAGATTGTTTTGTGTTTCCTGTGTTGGGAACACAGTGCGCTCACTTCGGCCAGATCTCTCGTGTTAGGCTCTTAACCTGGTGTCCTTCCTATGTGAATGCAGACTTCACACCCATGTGCAGTGCAGGAGTACGGTTCAGACTTCTCATGAGTGGTTATTTTTCTCCTGACCTCCTCAGGGAAGGCAAACTCCCTATAACCTTCCCACACACACGACAAGTTAAAGGGAGTGCTTCCTGTCTGGGGACACACACCCTGGGGTCAGAATTCACTCCCCACCGGCCCTCATCCCCACGTGTCAGGTCCCACACATGGAATCAGTTCTCTGGCTTCAGTTTCCACTCACCTTTCTGACCTGGAGTTTCCTGTTCATTTCTAGGTTTTGAGCTGACTGATGTATTAACAAAAAAAATTTTTTTGATCATATTCAGCATTTTTATGTTCTAAAGGTTAAAAAGATATTTTCTTTTTTCATCCCTGCATCAGTTCTGTCAACTTTACTGACCCCCAAGACTTGAAGTCCTGGATCATTATACATGTCATCCCTAACAAGGTTTGCTTCACTTAATATAAGGTGCAAAAATCTTGACACTAATGTTTCCTGCTTTTTGATTGTCTCTTCTACTTTCTCCCTTTTGCATTCTGCCCATATCACCCCAGCTGGAGGGCCTTTCCTGGTATGTGTCTTTTGGTGGGGAGAATGATTTCATTTCAATCTGTGTGATAAAGGATTCTCCACTGGGCCAAACATATTTTCTGCCCTATTTAATATCACATCTTTCCTGGCAGCAGCGGCTCATAGTTTTTTAACTTTTCATCCTTTCACATCCAATATTGGGTAGATGAGACTTCCATATACTTTATCTCATTTGACCCTCTTAAAGTCCTGCATAGTTACTATTATCTTAATTTCATAGCTTGGAAAACTGGGCTTCAGGGGATAATTAACTTGTCCAAGGTTGGTAACTAACAAAGTTTCCCTTCCTCCACTGAGGAGGAGCCCTACCTAGAAAGACAGCTTGCAAGGAGCTTTACTGGCCCTACTCCTCTCCTGCTATTGTTGTTGTTCAATCACTCAGTAGTGTCCAACTCTATGTGACTCTGTTGACTACAGCACACAGGGCTTCCCTGAGAGCTTGCTCAAACTCATGTGCATTGAGTCGAGGATGCTATCCAACCATTTCATCCTCTGTCACCTTCTTCTCCTCTTGCCATCAATCTTTCCCAGCATCAGGGTCTTTTCCAATGAGTCAGCTCTTCGCATCAGGTGGGCAAAGTATTGGAAGTTCAGCTCCAGCATTAGTACTTCCAATGAATCTTCAGGATTGATTTCTTTTAGGATTGACTGGTTGGATCTCCTTGCAGTCCAAGGGCCTCTCAAGAGACTTCTCCAACACCACAGTTCAAAAGCATCAATTCTTCGGCGCTCAGCCTTCTTTGCTTACATCCATATATGACTACTGAAAACACCATAGCTTTGACTATACAGACTTTTGTAGGCAAAGTGATGTCTCTGCTTTTTAATATGTTTTGTCTGTCACAAGATTTTCCTCATAAGTGTACAGGGCTCCTCTTAGCCAGAGAACTTCTATTTGTAAACCTACTCAGAGAAGCCTCTGTATGATTGTGCTCTTTGTTTTGCATATCTGAAGCAAAACCAGAATTCCCTGCAGATGATTATAATAAAAAAAATGATTCTGAGAAATGCATTCATTTGCTCTCTGGAAGCTGTGTGTCACAGTTTTAAGCTTCTTGGATTTATTATCTGAAATTTCTAAGCTTTATCTTTTGGCACTGACTGCTACAAAATTATAGAAAATGGCTTTAAAGACTCAATATATTTACACAAAGATGTGTTAGCGTGATAATTCTGTATCAAGGAATATTACACATTTTAATCCTCAGAAATTCAATTGGTATACTGATGTAAAATTCATAAAATTGAAATTGCTTTGGCTCTGATCTTCATAATGAAAGTGTTGTGATACCTTTAAAAAAACAGCATTAATGTCCTATCTTGAGACCTCAGTTCTCCTTATCATCTTTGTCCCTCTCACCTTGCAATAAGTGATCCCCTGAAATGACCCAATGTTGAGTGCCTTCTATCTTGTTTGTCTTGTGGAGTTAATAAGCAAGGAGCTACAGGCAGCCTTGGGGGGCAGCTCCCATTTCTTTTTGATGTCTTCAGGGTGCCTTATGAGGGCACTCCTCTGTCCCCTTCTTCTTTACTTTTTACATAGAAAAGGGAACTGCAAGGTATTTTCACCCTCCTTGTATTTGTTTTGTGGCTTCAATAATATGAAAACTAGACTTTTCATAACATGCAGCAGCAGGGGTTTTTATTTTAAAGAGACAGAAGAAAAAAGAGGGAAAACACACAAACCGACATTTAAACCCACAGCATCCAGAAACCTTCGGTTTTACTTCTCTTAAAAAGAGAAAGGTGCTCTGAAGGTTTTCACCTCTGGGTCTTAATATATGAAGATGTTTCTGACACTTCAGAAGGGTTTGATGTTTCATAGTTATGGGTAGGTTTCTGCAAACTGTTTTGTTCTAATACTTTATTCAGTGTCAGTCTTCCTATCTGCAAGTTCAGTTATAGATACACTTTAACATCTTTTTAGATCTTGAGAGCACTCATTGTTACAGACTGAATGTTTCCCACCCCCAACTCATATTTGAAACCCAATCCCTGATGTAATAATAGTGTTTGGAGGTGGGACCTTTGAGAGGTGATTAGGTCACGTGTTAGAGGGCACTAGTGGGATTAGTGCCCTTAGGAAAGAAGCCACAGAGCACTTCCTTGCCCCTTGCCAGGTGGTGGTGGTATTCAGTCACTAAGTCATGTCCAACTCTTTATGACTCCATGGTCTGCAGCACACCAGGCTTCCCTGTCCTTCACTGTCACCTGGAGTTTGCTCAGACTCATGTCCATTGAGTTGGTGATGCCATCCAACCATCTCATTTTCTGCTAGGTGAGAACACAACAAGACAGTGTCTATGAACTAAGTGAACTAGAGCTGGAGGTCTGTCTATAAGCAGACTCTCATCAGACACCTAATCTGCTAGCGAAGCAAAAGGGAAGCCGGCAGAGCACAAACTGTAAGGGAATGATACAGCCTGAGGACATGACATAAATTGATTAGAACCAAACAGGTCCAAGATGGCAGACGAGCTGACTTCAGTACATGCTCACTGTATCACATCAGCTAAATGACACACCCACCAAGCACCATGATAGGTCCAAGGTCGACTAAACACCAAAAAGTGGGTGGTAGCCCAATTCCTGGAAGTCCCCTTCCCGGAAATAGTTGGAATGCTCCTCCCACTCATTAGCCTATGAAATTACTCAGCCCCTGAAAACTAACTACACCATATTTTGAGGTTACTCTCGACTTCTGTAATGGCCTACACTGTCTGTGGAGTGCATTTCTCTCTAAACAAATCCACTTCTTTGTTTTTAGTTGCTAAGTTGTGTCCAACTCTTTTCTGACCCATGGACTGTAACCTACCAGGTTCCTCTGTCTGTAGGATTATTCAGGCAAGAATACTGGAGGGCACTAGTGGGATTTCCTACTCCAAGGGATCTTCTCAACCCAGGGATCGAACCCACGTCTCCTGCATTGCAGGTAGATTCTTTACTGCAGAGCCACCAGGGAAACCCACTTCTTACCTATCACTTTGTTTCTCACTGAATTCTTTCTGCAATTAGACATCAAGAACCTGAGCTTCATTAAGTCCTGAGACTAGGTGTGTGACCTCAGTTAGAAGCCATGAGTTCAAGTCCCAGGCTGGGGCACACAGTTTCAGCTTCACCTTGATTTTGCATTTCCCAGCCTTCAGAACTGTGGGAAATAAATTTCTTTTGTTTACAAGCCACTCAGTCTACAGTCCTTTTGGTATGGCAGCACAAATGGATAAAGACACTCACACTGCTGCTCTAGGGAATTCAAATCTTACACAAGCGAAAAATTTCACCTAAATACCACTGACTAGGTAAAGAAAACAAACAGATGATGATCTTTAATTATTGCCTTCAGATGATGTTCAGCAACATCTGCCCACTCACTGTGCTGTAAAACGTTCTTAGGGGAGGAGGACTGTCTCAGCACTATATGCTTACTCTGGTTAGTAAGGATCGATTTATATGTACGTCTGTGTGTATTGTGTTATGCTCCCCAACTCCTTCTGTAAGCTTCTATTTCATTTTGTCAGTTCCAGGATATGTGTTCTCAAGAAAGGAAATTTAGGACGCCTGAGTTTGCTCTGCATTTATTTTTTTGCTATTAATCTTTGGTGATTCTCCCTCTATGAACTTACTGAAAACATTGGGTAATACATTTAGGAGAAGAATGTCAAAATCTGTATTGTATTGCTGAGAGAATTAAAATAATCCTCCAGAGGAAACATCTGACACACACACAAATATCTTAAGCCTCATTTATAACAAGAAAAATAATTCCTTGGAAACAAGTGAGGAAAGCACAGAAAAATAGGGTTTTGGACCCTGCCCAAGGCAAACCAAAGCAGAGAGATTACTTATAAAGGCGTTTTATGGTTTCTGCATTAGAAAGGAAGAAATGGCCAGGTCGGAAGTAGTCCTCATTTTTGCAGAAACATACCGGAAGCAGTGACTTGCTCTGATTTTCTAGTTGTCTTTCCCAGTATGTTTTCTAATGGATTCTCAGTAATTCACATGACTTCTGGCCCTCCCATTCTGCTCACTGGATAGCACACAGCAAGGATGAGCGTGGCGTCAGGTCAGTAAATCTGTGGTGGGCCAGGTCCTCTGTCACAACCTTTAAATCATGCTCTGACTGATCTACAACCAGGGAGCCTGGCTTTTGCCATTTCCAAATATAGACCATTGATTTCGTAACCAATACCTCAACAGTTAATCAAGAAGTGATTATTTATGGAGCACCTTTAATTTGTTTTTCACCACTTGGGCCTCAGCAAGAGTATCCTTTATCTGTTCTCGCATAGCTGATGCTCATCTGACTGGAGAGATGCATTGGTCAATATGTATTAGACACAAAACAATGAGAGAGCTGTGCAAACCAACATCAATACAATTAATGCCGGAGAGAAGACACTCTCTTTGGGGTTCACAGACAAGGGAGATCTAGGGGAATAGAGATTGTCTAGGAAGGCTTCAGTCATGAAGGAGGTTCAGTGAGCCAGAGGCAAAGAGAGATGCATTATTGGCCAGCAAATACAAGTAAAAATATGCTGAGGCAAGATCTGTGGCATGTGGGGGTAAAAACACAGCCTACTTAGGGAAAATAAGCCTAAGGAGAAGTGTGAGCCACTCACACCTTCACCCTCGTGCACTGACACAAATCTCCACACAACTAAAGTTCAGCCATTTTTGCACACTTGCCATTATCTTTACCCATTTATTTATTCATCTTCTCATTCAATCGCTCTGGGAGTATTTATAGAATGTTCATCTTATGCTGATATTGTACCAGTCACTATGGGAGCAAGGGTGAGCAAGGGGTCATTCTATCACATTGGTTACAATCATGGGTTTTGTAGTAAAATAGAGGAGCCTGGTAGGCTTCAGTCCATGGGGTCGCGAAGAGTCGGACACGACTGAGCGACTTCCCTTTCACTTTTCACTTGCATGCATTGGAGAAGGAAACGGCAACCCACTCCAGTGTTCTTGCCTGGAGAATCCCAGGGACGGGGGAGCCTGGTGGGCTGCCGTCCATGGGGTCACACAGAGTCGGACACGACTGAAGCAACTTAGCAGCAGCAGCAGCAGACTTAATAAAGGTCTGGTTCTGCCAGCTACCATCTGAACAAATTATTAATCTCTCAAAGCATCAATTTTGTAATCAAGAAGTACGAATATCTTATGTGATTTTTTAAAGACTTTTTAAAATGAGAACCATTTTTAAAGTCTTTATTGAATTTATTACAATATTGTTTCTGTTTTATGCTTTGGGTTTTTGGCAGAGAAGCATGGGGATCTTAGCTTCCTGACCAGGGTTGGAACCTGCACCCCCTGCATCAGAAGGCAAATCCTTGACCAGTGGATTGCCAGGGAAGTTCCCCTTATGTGGTTTTTATATTTAGTATGATTTTGCCTAGCCTTCCTTTCTCCTTATCAAATTTCCTTTAGAACTGCAGACCAAGATGGTGATAAGGGGAATCCTGAACTTCCCTCATCCCTCAGATAAACTGAATGTATGGCTAATCCGGCTGTAATTTCCTTTGAGAGAAATTCAGAAACTACTTTGGTGATGCCTATGCACTGGACTGGCACAGCGCCAAACAACTGGTAGAGGATCCCCAACTTCCAGCTTCCCCTTGAGGAACAAAAGGTCTGGACCACATGTCTCTTACCCCTACTTTTAAGGCTCCCACCCAAGGGACAAGACCCAAAAAAACCTAGCTCTGAAAGCCAACAGAGCTTGTGCTCAGGAGACTCATAGAACTTTAGCAGTGAAGCAGCAGTTCTCGTCTCATTCTCTGCCCCCCAGATGAGATGGTTGGATAGCATCACCAATTCAATGGACATGAATGTGGGCAAACACCAGGAGTAGTGAGGGACAGGGAGGTCTCGCATGCTGCAGTCCATGAGTCAGTGCAGAGTCAGACATGACTTAACAACTGAGCAACTACAACAAAGCAGCTGTTAGTAAGGGCACAAGCATTCACTCTGTTATTCCTGCCAGGGCTCAGGGCACAGGAAGCTGGCAGAGAAGCGTATCTCTCAGTCTCCCCTGGCAGAGGCAGCCTGCCTATGTTACATGCTGTTTTGCTATGTAGTGCCCATCCAGCTGCTAGAAAAAATTCTCCCTGGCTCCCAGAAGGTCTGGTGGACATTCCCTTGACTTCTCTCTTGGGCTTGCTCTAACAATAAAATCAGGTCACCAGCAACTCTCTCGAAGGAGCTTGTCCAGGTATCAGTTCAGTTCAGTTCAGTAGCTCACTCGTTTCCAACTCTTTGTGATCCCATGGACTGCAGCACACCAGGCTTCCCTGTCCGTCACCAACTCCTGGAGTGTACTCAAACTCATGTCCATCGAGTCAGTGATGCCATCCAACCATCTCATCCTCTGTCATCCCCTTCTCCTGCCCTCAACTTTCCCAGCATCAGGGTCTTTTCCAGTGAGTCAGCTCTTTGCATCAGGTGGCCAAAGTATTTGAGTTTCAGCTTCAACATTAGTCCTTCCAGTGAATATCCAGGACTGATCTCCTTTAGGATGGACCGGTTGGATCTCCTTGCAGTCCAAGGGACTCTCAAGAATCTTTTCCAACACCACAGTTCAAAAGCGTCAATTCTTTGGCACTCAGCTTTCTTTATAGTCCAACTCTCACATCCATACATGACCACTGGAAAAACCATAGCTAAGACTAGACAGACCTTTGTTGGCAAAGTAACATCTCTGCTTTTTAATATGCTGTCTATGTTGGTCATAGCTTTTCTTCCAAAGAGCAAGTGTCTTTTAATTTCATGGCTATGGTCACCATCTACAGTGATTTTGGAGCCCAGAAAAATAAAGTCTTTCACTGTTTCCCCATCTATTTCCCATGAAGTGATGGGACCAGATGCCAAGATCTTCATTTTCTGAATGTTGAGCTTTAAGCCAACTTTTTCAGTCTCCTGTTTCACTTTCATCAAGAGGCTCTTTAGTTCCTCTTCACTTTCTGCCATAAGGGTGGTGTCATCTGCATATCTGAGATTATCGATATTTCTCCCAGCAATCCTGACGTCAGCTTGTGCTTCGTCCAGCGCAGCATTTCTCATGATGTACTCTGCATATAAGTTAAATAAGCAGGGGGACAATATACAGCCTTGAAGTACTCCTTTCTTGATTTGGAACCAGTCTGTTGTTCTATGTCCAGTCTATTTGTTGCTTCTAGACCTGCATACAGATTTCTCAGGAGGCAGGTCAGGTGGTCTGGTATTCCCATCTCTTGAAGAATTTTCCACAGTTTGTTGTGATCCACAGAATCAAAGGCTTTGGCATAGTCAATAAAGCAGAAGGAGATGTTTTTCTGAACTCTCTTGCTTTTTCAATGATCCAAGTTTGATGGCAATTTGATCTCTGGTTCCTCTGCCTTTCCTAAAACCAGCTTGAACATCTGAAAGTTCACAGTTCACATATTGCTGATGCCTGGCTTGGAGAATTTTAAGCATCACTTTACTAGTGTGTGAGATGAGTGCAATTGTGTGGTAGTTTGAACATTCTTTGGCATTGCCTTACTTTGGGCTTGGAATGAAAACTGACCTTTTCCAGTCCTGTGGCCACTGCTGAGTTTTCCAAATTTGCTGCCATATTGAGTGCAGCACTTTCACACCATCATCTTTTAGGATTTGAAATAGCTCAGTTGGAATTCCATCACCTCCACTAGCTTTGTTCATAGTGATGCTTCCTAAGGCCACTTGACCTCACATCACAGGATGTCTGGCTCTAGGTGAGTGATCACACCATCGTGATTATCTGGGTCATGAGGATCTTTTTTGTGTGTAGTTCTTTTGTGTATTCTTGCCACCTCTTCTTAATATCTTCTGCTTCTGTTATACCATACCATTTCTGTTCCTTATTGTGCCCATCTTTGCATGAAATGGTCCCTTGGCAATTCTAGTCTTTCCCATTCTATTGTTTTCCTCTATTTCTTTGCATTGATCGCTAAGGAAGGCTTTCTTATCTCTCCTTGCTATTCTTTGGAACGCTGTATTCAAATGGGTATATCTTTCCTTTCATCTTTTGCCTTTCGCTTCTCTTCTTTTCACAGCTATTTGTAAGGTCTCCTTGGACAACCATTTTGCCTTTTTGAATGTCTTCTCCTTGGGGATGGTCTTGATCCCTGCCTCCTGTACAATGTCATGAACCTCTGCCCATAGGTCTTCAGGCACTCTGTCATCAGATCTAGTCCCTTGAATCTATTTGTCACTTTCACTGTACAATGATAATGGATTTGATTTAGGTCATACCTGAATGGTCTAGCAGTTTTCCCCAATTTCTTCAGTTTAAGTCCAGGCATAGGTGATGAGAAACTGAAATAGAAAGATGAAAAGGAATGATGGGAAGAAGAGAAAAGGGCTGGAAGAGGGAGTTACCCAGATGTAAGGAAGGTAGGTAGAGACTAAGGCAGTGAGTACTGGGAATGAGACAAGAGACACTAGCAGGCATGGGTGTGACAAAGGCAGCACATAAACTCTGTCTGGCTATAGAGACCTTAACTGTTGCGAGTCTCTCCATGGAAAATCATGGAGAGAAGCAAAGCCTATGTGACCGATACAATAGACTAAGGCAATGCACAGCAAATAGACAGCGGGGGAGTCAAGCACAGAACACCTGCCATGCCGCTTATGAGGCAGTACCGGTGATGCAGCCCACTGGGTATCACTGTTCTCACAGAATCCATGCACTTGTTCTACAGAATCTTGTACTATGTTTTATTCCATATTTATTTACTTTAATCCAGCTTTTTATATGGGAAGCTCTGACCTTTTCCTGGGATTCCCAGGTGGAGCTACTAATAAAGAACCCCAGTGCCAATGCAGGAGACCTAAGAGATGTGGGTTTGATCCCTGGGTCAGGAAGCTCCCCTGGAGAAGGAAATGGCAACCCACTCCAGTGTTCTTGCCTGGAGAATCCCATGGACAGAGGAGCCGGGTGGGCTGCAGTCCATGGGGTCACAGAGTCAGACACGACTGAAGCTATGTGTCATGCCCACGCACGCTGATCTCTTCCAGGTACTTTGGTTGATGGGATAGCTCTTCTCTTACTTTGGCTGGACCTACCTAATATGCGAGGTCTCAGTATCCAGGGCTCCAGGGGTAGATGTCACATATCGAATGCCCTTTGTATTTAGGTTCAGATCAAAGCTTGACTCCCTGTATGCTCAAGAAGTACTGATTCCGCAGTATCTTTAGGAATGCTTTATTATAATCTGTAGAGATTTAGAGAGGGGTGTGACAACCAGACAGGAGGCAAGGTCTGAGGACAGCACCCACGCTTCACATTTGTCTAAAGAGAGGGACTGTGTCTCTGGTGGAAATGCCGGCTCCGGGGTAGGGATCAGAGTGCAGGGTGAGGGAAGACGGCGGGTCTCGGGATCACAGATCTTCCAGTCTACACCATTTCCCCTTTAGTATTTTCATGCCTCTCCATATTATCATTACTAGCAAAGTCTTATTTTCTTCCTGTGCTCGTTAAATAGCTAATAGTAGTGCCAGAGAATGAACAATGTCCTGAGTCGTGTTTTAGATTTTCAAATGGTCATAAGCAGTTTCCGTTCACGTAAGCATATTATAATCAGCAACAACAGGAAGAAAACAGAAAAACTGCTATTTCAAATCTCAACAATTACACTGATTTCTTAATGGTGGATGTAGAACAAAAGATCCATGTTACAAGGAGAAAGTAATTTTAAAATAGCAGGTTTAGTATATGATCAGTTGTGTGTCCAGAATGATTTGCAGTAAATACAGCTAAGGAACTATCATGAACTGTCTCCTACGTGTTTTTCACTTTTTGCAATTATCTAAAACTTTTCTCTGAACAGTGCTATTCACATAAATATGAAGGTTCACACTTTCAGACAATGTCTTGTCAGTTGGAGAAGACTCTTGAGAGTCCCTTGGACTGCAAGGAGATCCAACTGGTCCATTCTGAAGGAGATCAACTCTGGGATTTCTTTGGAAGGAATGATGCTAAAGCTGAAGCTCTAGTACTTTGGCCACCTCATGTGAAGAGTTGACTCATTGAAAAAGACTTTGATGCTGGGAGGGATTTGGGGCAGGAGAAGAAGGGGACGACAGAGGATGAGATGGCTGGCTGGCATCACTGACTCAATGGACACGAGTCTGAGTGAACTCCGGGAGTTGGTGATGGACAGGGAGGCCTGGCGTGCTGCAATTCATAGGGTCGCAAAGAGTCAGACACGACTGAACGACTGAATGAACTGAAAGCTATTTGACATCATAAAACTTTATCTCTTTTCATCAAAAGGAAAGAAAGCAGGCACAGATACACTGGACACTGTCTAGTAATGTCACCAAAGGTCTCTGTTGAGTTTACGGTCACTCCTCAGTATCTGCTAGGAAGTGGTTCCAGGACCCCTTGAGGATACCAAAATCCATGGATGCTCAAGCCCCTTACATAAAATGGCCCAAGATTTGCATGCAGTGTAAGCACAATCTCCTGTACACTTTAAATCTCCTCAAGATTTATAATAGCAAATACAATGTAAATGCTATGTAAATAGTTGCCTGCACACAGCAAATTCAAGTTTTGCTTTGTTGGAACTTCCTGGAATTTCTTTTCCAAATATCGTTGATCCATAATTGGTTGAATCTGTGGATACAGAACCCCTGAAAATGGAGAGCCCACTGTACTAGACACTTTCTTCTTTCAGTTTTATTGAGAGTCAGTTTTTAAATCAACACATAGAAGGATGTACTTTTTCCATCCCAGGGTCCTTAGCATATTTATCATGGCTGTTTTAAATTTTTGATCTGATACGTCCAACATCTCTGGCATATCTGAGTGTGGCTCTGATGCTTCCTTTGTCTCTCCAGTTTGTGTGTGTGTGTGTATGTGTGTGTTAGTATGCTTTGAGCTGAACATGATGTACTGGGTAAAAATAACTGAGGTGAATGAGCCTTTAGGGTGAGGTTCTTTGTATATCTAGGTAGGAGTCAGGCTGTGTTTACTGTTTGCTCTTTTCTGCAGCTGTTGGAGGCTGAGTTTTCCTCTGATGTCATTGTTTTTTATCTCCCCTGTTGTCTTTTAGTTTCCCTATAGGTTTCTTCTTAAGTAAGATGAGGCATGCAGTTCTTCCACGTAATGGCCCGTTGTTATACATACGAGACTCCACTGATGCACTGTTAAGGAGGACGGGCATACCTTATATTATCGCACTTAGCTTTACTGTGCTTTGCAGATGTTTCAGTTTTTACAGATTGAAAGTCTGTGTCAGCCTGTAACAAGCAAGTCTATGGGCATAAATTTTCCAACAACATTTGCTCACTTTGTGTCTCTGTGTTGCCTTTTGATAACTGTCACAATATTTCAAACTTTTTCATTATAATTATATATGTTATGGTGATCTGGGGTCAGTGATCTTTGATGTTACTATTGTAATTGTTTTGGGGAGGCACAAGTTGCACCCATATGAGGGGATGGACAATAAATGTTGGATGTGTTCTGACTGCTCCAACAACCAGCCATTGCCCCATCTCTCCCCCTCTCCTTGGGCCTCCCTATTCCCTGAGACACGACAACAGGAAATTACATCAATTAATAACCCTGCAACAGCCTCTAAATGTTCAAATGAAAGGAAGGTCACATGTCTCTCACTTTAAATCAAAAGCTAGAAATAATGAAGCTTAGTGAGGAAGGCAGTTTGAAAGCCAGACAGGCTGAAACCTAGGTTTCTTGTGTCAAAAGTTACCCAAGTTGAGAATGCAAAAGAAAAGTAACTTGAAGGAAATTAAAAGTTTTACTGGAGTGAACACAGGAATGATAAAGGGCAGGGGAAGCAGCCTTCTTGTTGATATGGAAAGTTTAGAAGTCTGGGTAGATCACACCAGCCACAACAGTCCCTTAAGCCAAAACCTAACGCAGAGCAAAGCCCTAACTCTCTTCAGTTCTAGTGTAGAAGGTGGCTGATGTTTCTGAGTGGCATCTGAATTCTGTTTAGAGTGAAAATAGTCCAGGGGTTAAGAATCTGTCTTGCAATGCAGGGGGCATGGGTTCGATCCCTGGTGGGGGAAGTAAGACCCACAAGCCAAAGAGCTACTAAGCCCATGTGCCATAGCTAGAGAGTCCACCCATGTGATGCAATTAAAGATACACGTGATGCAATGAAGATCTGGAATGCCACAACTAAGACCCAAAGCAGCCAAATAAATAAATACAGAAATATTTTTTTAAAATAAGTTTAACATTTTTTTGATTAAGAAGATAGTAACCAGCTGATGTGGTTTTTCTCCTATACTCTTCTGCCTTACTGGAGCAGCAGTTATTTAAGTATCAATGAGGTAACAGCCTGAGGTCAAAAGCTCACACACTGAGGGTAATGAAAAGACAGATGGAAAGAACCCAGGTCTCTCAAAGTATCATTCAACAGCTGAACAAATATCAATAACCACCTATTCACAGAGCTATAATGTAACACATGTGTGTGCATGCTAAGTCGCTTCAGTCATGTTCAACTCTTTGCAACCCCCTGGGACTATAGCCTGCCAGGCTCCTCTGTCCATGGGATTCTCCAGGCAAGAATATGGGAGTGAATTCCCAGGCCCTTCTCCAGGGGATCTTCCCAACCCAGGAATTGAACTGGCATCTCTTGTGTCTCCTGCATTGGCAGGCAGGTCCTTTACCAGTAGAGTCACATATAAACAACAACAGATGGTATTCTTCTATTTGGCTCCATATATTCATCGATCAGTTCAGTTCAGTCACCCAGTCATGTCCGACTCTTTGCAACCCCATGGACTATAGCATGCCAGGCTTCCCTGTCTATCACCAACTCCCAGAGCTTACTTAAACTCATGTCCATCGAGTCTGTTGTGCCATCCAACCACCTTATTCTCTGTTGTCCCTTCTCCTCTTGCCTTTGATCTTTCCCAGCATCAGAGTCTTTTCCAATGAGTTGTGCTTCTCATCAGGTGACCAAAGTATTGGAGTTTCAGCTTCAGCATCAGTCCTTTTAATGAATATTCAGGACTGATTTCCTTTAGAATTGATTGGTTTGATCTCCTTGCAGTCTGAGGGACTCTCAAGTGTGTCTTCTCTAACACCACAGTTCAAAAGCATCAATTCTTATAAATTCATAGATGACAGTGTACTATTCTTAGAAGCAATGTGCTACAGGTTGGTTTCAAGCCATAGACTGTGGTCAGTGAGTAAATAAGAAGACAGAGCAGTCATAGGTGAGGATCCAAGCATGCCAGGTTGGACAGCATTGGCCCTCACTATGCAGTGTCAAAACACTTGGCCAAACTGCCATCTGCCGAACTCCTACACAGACTCTTTGCCCGGCTAGCCCAGAAATACTACAGAAAACAGCAAAAAAGGTGTTACACAGCACTTTCTTTGACTCTTAAAATCACCCACCCCATTTATTCTAACTGAATTAGTGGATGAAACATACATAAAATTCAATAAATTATAGCTAATAAAATTAACTATTATTAGATTAGGAGAATTTACATTAGCTGCGTAAATTCTGAAGTGTAACTTAGAATCCAGTTTATCAAGTAAGAAACTGACCCCAGGGACAGCTTAGATGAGTGAATTTCTGTTTTTAGTTCTTGGGTAAGCTGGTGTTTGCTTATCTGACATCTCCACCAAAAGTTGGGCAGGCAGTGCTACCAATTAACTGTAGTGGTTGACAGCATTTTAGAAACATGAGTCTCAGGAAAGAGGAATTCATCTTTCTGGTGAACTCATCTTTTGGTAATTTATCTTTTTCTGAGATCAGTGATCATGGCAGAAGATCCAAATCAACTCACTTGCCTGCTTGCTTGTCACCAGACACCTCTCAGAAAGATACCTCTGGAGGGAGGTAGAGAGGATGACACCAGTGCAGAAGAATCTCCGCTACACGCTGGTGTGTGTGGCCCAGCCCAGGAGACTCAGCCACGCGCGCAGGGCTGGACTGATGACCCACAGCACAGGGCCTGGAGACACAGGGCACAGAGCACAAAGCAGCAGCAAGGGGCTGTCCCCAGGAGATGACAGGGCCAGTCCATGAACAAACAAAACCCAGATGCTGAAGTCCACCAACCCCACAGGGAAACTGACACTCAGTCTTAAAGCGCCAACAAAGCAGAAATTCAGCAAATTTGTTCTATTTCTGATTGGCTGCTCTTAATAAGACAATTCAGTCTATCCATTTTGTCCTTGTGTTTGAGTAAGTCTCTGACATAGCAGGGGTTTATTACAATGGACTGGATTAAAATGCCACTGTGCTTTTTTTTGTTCTCATTTGCATGTAAATTCTCCTTTTTTTTTTTTTTTTAATGGAGCATGATTTGAACATGAGACAGGAAGGTCAGAGACAGTCCTTAGGAAAGTCAAGAAAAGAAGTAATTCTGAACCAAAGATGCTCACAATGGCATACTTTTCAACTTTAGTACATTTTGTACAACTTTGCACCAGTTATTGCCAAAGGATATTTTTCCTTCACCCGCTTAACAACTTCATTTATTCTTTACCCATTTTAGCCACTGATTGAGTAGAAATTCTTACCCATTTTCAGAATGAAACAAATACCACAACTAATGGATAGGACTTTTCTGGCCAGGGAGTAACTTGTATGCACTTCCGGTCAGGCTGATCATAGGAATGGAAAAAAGACTGCTGGCATTGTGCCCAGCAGATTATCCATCCTGCAATCCTGCTTCTGCTAGCTGGGGTTTGAGTAGCTGATGGCACTGAACAGTCAGCCATGTGAATCCTGTTGTATCACAGATCCCCTCAGAGTCAAGAAAATACTTAAGATGATCAAGAAATTCTAAAGAAGAGTCATGGAACCATTTTTAAAACGTGATTGTGAGCACAGTACAATACCTTAACAAGAAAAAGAATATCTGAGTGGCCTATAACTGGATGTTAAGTGGACTCTGAGTTTTCCAAAAGCAGAGAAGAATAATATGAGCAAGATAGTATTTTGACATTACTATGTGGATTTTTATTCTTCTTTTCCCTCTGCTCTCTCAATTTCCAAGGGTTGACTCTGAGTTTATGGCTCTATTCAGGTGGTGTGCTAGGGTGGAGAACTAGCATTGCCTGGCAAATGTGCTTTCTTTTGGCCTGTATTTCCAAAACCCTAAGCTCAAAAGGAGAGGCTTCACCCATGTAGGATAAGAAACTCTCTGCAGAAGTAGGAGTGAATGTGGGGACCCTCATTCCAAGCCTGACAGATTCTCCTTGAGGTGAGAGAGAGACAGAGACATCTATTGGTCCAGAGGGGCTTCCCAGATGGCTCGGCAGTAAAGAATCTGCCTGCCAATGCAGGCGATGCAAGTTCGATCACTGGTTTGACAAGACCCCCAGGAGAGGAAATGGCAACCCACTCTAGTATTCTTGCTTGGAGAATCCCAAGGATGGAGGAGCCTGGTGGGCTACAGGTCACGAGGAGATGGACATGACTGAGCATGAGCGCTTACTAGACTTTTAATGGGGATTCAGAGAGCAGAGCTTCTCTGGACTCCGTTTCTCACTAATTTCTACAGGGGGAAAAAAAAAGCCTCTTCAGGGATTCCTACAAGGCATGGTTAGGAAGATGGGACCAGTCAACCAGAATGGTGCAAGGTGGCAGGGGGACTCGGTAGTTGGAAGCAGTGGAGTCCGCACAACAATGACTGATGACCAGGGTGTCCCTGGCCCCCAGGGATTCAGGGCGTTAGACCTATGACCCCCAGAGGACCAAAAAACAAGATGACCTCAAGGGCTTCAGATACAGGAACAGAATGCACCAGACCTCTACACCCTCCTGCCGTGTTGCAACTGGTGCAGAATTTGTTTTGAGCCCTCCTGGGCAGTGTAGCCTGCCCCTGTCCCATCCCATATAAGGAAAGGTATTTGTCCTGTCCTTCTCTGCCCCATGTAAGGAAAGCACATGTACCTCCTCCAACCGGCAAATGAGTCGCAAGGTTTCTACCCTGGTCCTTTGTTCCTGGCTATAAAGTCAGGCAACTGACCCATATTCAGGGTCTGTTCTCCCTGACTAGCAGGAAGCTGGCCTGCTGTCCCGAAGCAGCCTCTATGCACAAATTCTATTCTCTTTCATTCTGTCTCATGTCTGGAAATTCTTTTCCAACCTGCACACAGACAGTGACAAGAACTATGTGGCAGGAATGAAGCACTGAGAGTATCTGGGACTCACTAAGAAATTAGAAATTAATCTGTGTGCGGGAAAAAGTTCAAGTTCTATTTCTTTCATCTAGAAGCTTTTCACTGGTTTCATATCCAGAAAACTGTCCCCTCTCTGGGTATCCTTATAACCTCTACCTGCCCTGACCCCACCCTACTCCTCAAACCCAGTTCAGTTTCAGTTCAGTCGCTCAGTCATGTCTGACTTTTGCAACCCCATGAATTGCAGCACGCCAGGCCTCCCTGTCCGTCACCAACTCCTGGAGTTCACTCAAACTCATGTCCATCGAGTCAGTGATGCCATCCACCCATCTCATCCTCTGTCATCCCCTTCTCCCCCTGCCCCCAATCCCTCCCAGCATCAGGGTCTTTTCTAATGAGTCAACTCTTCGCATCAGGTGGCCAAAGTATTGGAGTTTCAGCTTCAAAATCAGTCCTTCCAATGAACCCTCAGGACTGATCTCCTTTAGGATGGACCGGTTGGATCTCCTTGCAGTCCAAGGGACTCTCAAGAGTCTTCTCCAACACCACAGTTCAAAAGCATCAATTCTTCGGTGCTCAGCTTTCTTTATGGTCCAACTCTCACATCCATACATGACCAATGGAAAAATCATAGCCTTGACTAGATGGACCTTTGTTGGCAAAGTAATGTCTCTGCTTGTTAATACACTATCTAGGTTGGTCATAACTTTCCTTCCAAGGAGCAAGCGTCTTTTAATTTCATGGCTGCAGTCACCATCTGCAGTGATTTTGGTGCCCCCCAAAATAAAGTCTAACACTGTCTCCACTGTTTCCCCATCTATTTGCCATGAAGTGATGGGACCAGATGCCATGATCTTCGTTTTCTGAATGTTGAGCTTTAAGCCAACTTTTTCACTCTCCTCTTTCACTTTCATCAAGAGGCTTTTTAGTTCCTCTTCACTTTCTGCCATAAGGGTGGTGTCATCTGCATATCTGAGGTTATTGATATTTTTCCTGGCAATCTTGATTCCAGCTTGTGCTTCTTCCAGCCCAGCGTTTCTCATGATGTACTCTACATATTGTCACCTCAAACCCAAGGTAACCACCATTTCTGATTTCTAGAAATCAGAAATCAGATTGGTTTGGACTATTAGAGACTTTCTTATAAAAAGGCATCATACAATCTCTTCTCTTTCATGTCTGGCATCTATTCTACAATATTATGCTACAGTTTCAGTTTGTGATTTTTATTATTAAGTACAATTCCACTGTAATAATATACAATTTACTTGTCCATTCTGTTGATGCTCCTTTGGGTTGTTCCCTATTCATGGCTTTACAGGATAAAGTGGCTTCAAGATTTATGTACATGTCTTTTGTTTAAAAATACAATCTTAAGTAAGTCACACATCAAAAAAGAAACTACAATGAATGATGAAGAAAGTCAAACTTGGAATTGACTTACACTGAAAGCATTACATAAAATTTGTGGGAATGCAATAAAACAGTGCTTTGAAGAAAATTGATAGCCTTATATGCTATAATTTATCATTTACAGCCACAAAAAAGGCTATCGGCTAAAAAATTAATGGTTAGGGATTTAGTACTGGCCATGGGGGAGTAGCAAGTAACTTATTCTTCTGCTGTAAACAACTATAAACCTGTATAAAATATGGGAAAGCAACCATTTTCAGGCAATGGACAATAAGCCAGCACAAGGTTATGATCTTTGAGAAAAGGAAACACACAGTGAGCTCGAAATTAGTGCTGGTTTCTGCTGGGGCACTTCCCAAATGGCAGCAGAGACATGGTGCTGAAACAGAGACTGTTGAGGTGGCCGACTCTGCGCTGGTGCTGCTGTGGGCAAGGCTACGGAAGGCGTAAGCCACACAAAGAGCCCGGAAAAGTGCACTGAAACGCCCTGGAGACTGCAAGCAGACACTCAGCTGAGTGTGGGCCGAGCAAGACTCTGGGAGGCTCAGCAGAGAAAGGCAATAGGCATGTTGGCGGGGCTGGAGGCTCTGTGGTGGCACAGGGCAGGGAGACACTGGAGTTCTGAGCGGCTTGTTAATGCTTTTCAGCCACTCTTGTAATTTCATACAGACAAAACCTGTAAGGATTTATCTAAACATTCACCCTTTTACTGTCTACCCTTCAGTCTTGCAACCCCAACTGTTCTTTTTGGAATCATTTTCCTTCTCTTTGAGGGCTTCCCTGATGGCTCAGACAGTAAAGAATTCTGTCTGCAACTCGGGAGACCTGGGTTTGACCCCTGGGTTGGGAAGACTTCCTGGATAAGGGAAAGGTTACCCATTCCAGTATTCTGGCCTAGAGAATCGCAGAGTCTTTTTGAAGTCAATAACGTAAGAATTCTTTGAAATAAGTTTCTTTGTAGTAGACATTCCCCTTTACAGATACTGTAAATTTATAAATAGCATGTGTTGCTTTTATTCCTGAGTTAGTATTGTGGAATGCTTGGTTCTGGCTGACTTATCCTCACTACATCTTGTAATTTTCATTCCGCTGTATTTTAAGGTCCATTTCTGCCATTGAGAAGTCTGCTCTCATGACGCCACAGTCCGTCCTCTCTCTGTAACTGTTCCTAAGATCTTCTTCTCTCCTTTGGTGTTTGCAGATCCTCTGCAGTGTTTCTAGGTGTGGGCTTCACTTTAGTATCCTTCTTGAGATACACTGTACTTCCTGAGTCCTCTTAGATGTCATTTAAATTTTGCAAAATTTGCAGTCAGTTTCATTTAAACTATTTCCTCTCTATTTTCTCCCTTTAACCTCCTGAGACACCAATTGCTTACAAGTTAGAATTTTTCACTCAACCCTCCTTGTCCCTTAACCTTTCTTTCATATTTTCCGTCTTGTCATCTCTCTTCAGTAAATTCAGCTAAATTCTTCAGATACATCTTCTCTTGGTTGTAACTAATCTGCTGTGGAACTCACTCACTGTGGTTTGACATCAACAATTCAGTTTTCCTTTTCCTGAAGTTTTGATTCCATGTTTTTTTCAAGTTTCTCTATTGATTCCTTGTATTTCTTTATAACTATGTCCTTTATATATTTATACAACTCACAGCAACTGTTCTGCATTCTGTATCTGACTCCTCTAGTCCACAGATTTGGGGTAACCTAAATTGGCTGTTCAGTGATTCTGCAATTTCCACTCGTAGCCTGTTCTCTCATGTATGTGGTAATTGTTTCTAAGGTCATGCTTGATTTTAGTCATTTAGGCCAGAGAAGAGAAACTGCACTCATATGGGAGACTGCTGCTTCTGAAGGCAGCATTCTGCCCTCTGGCTCCTCACTGTCCCAGTGTCCCTTTTGGGAGAAGACACAATGAATCTTCCTCCAAGTGATCCACTGATCTTCTTTCAACAAATATTTATTAGCATCCATAACGTGCCTGGCACAGTTTGAGGTGATTGGCTTGTAAGAAGACCACTACAGGTCAAGTGTTAAGTGCTTTGGGAAAAACTAAGGCGGGACAGGAGGACAGAATGTGCTTAGACTTGGAGAGATGTTTTGTGATCTTTGAATAGGGTTGGGGAAGCCCTGCGTTGAGAAGACAGCATCTGGCCTCAGTGAGAGGAGGGAGCCAGGCACACATGACTGAGAAATGAGCATTCTGGTGGAAACAGCAGCAGATGCCAAGGCCCTGAGATGGAAATATGTCTGATGTGTTGGAACAGCTACAAAGAGATCAATGTGGCTGAAAGGGAGTGAGGGAGCAGAAGAGTAGTAGGAGACGAGGTCAGAGAGGAAGCAACAGCAAGTCCTCAGGGCTTGGCAGGTCACTGCAGGAATGCAGACCTCTACTGTGCATGAAATGGGAAGGCATTAGAGGTTTTGAGCAGGACAGTGACATAATCCATTAGGATCTAACAGGCTCACTCTGGGTTCTGTGTTAGCAATCACTTGTGGAAAGAGTGAAAGGTGAAGCAGGCAGGAGAGTTAAGGCACAGTGATGCCACAGGAGAGAGGACAGTGCCACTGGCCAGGGTGACAGCAGCAGCGCCCACAGGAAGCAGTCACTCTGGATACAGTCTGACGGCCGAGCCAGCACACTGTGCTGATGAACTGGACGTGAGCTGGGAGAGAAAAAGATTAAGACAGCTCTGAGGGTCTGGCAGATGAAGTTAATATCTTTTGAGAAGGCAGAGGCTGTAGGAGAAGCAGATACTGCTGTAGGGGAGAGAAAGGACAGATGAAGTTCGAACATGATACGTTTGAGATATTACTAGATATCCGAATGGAGGTGTCAGGTAATTAGTCAGATATATGAATCTAAAGATCAGGGAGAGGTCTGGGCTGGAGATACAAATTGGACTCTTCAGCATCTGACAGTATTTAAAGCCAATTCAGTTCAGTAGCTCAGTCGTGTCCCACTCTTTGCGACCCCATGGACTGCGCATACCAGGCTTCCCGGTCCATCACCAACTCCCAGAGTTTACTCAAATCATGTTCATTGAGTCAGTGATGCCATCCAACCATCTCATCCTCTGTCGTCCCCTTCTCCTCCCACCTTCAATCTTTCCCAGCATCAGTGTCTTTTCTAATGAGTCAGTTCTTTGCATCAGGTGGCCAAAGGACTAGAGTTTCAGCTTCAGCATCAGTTCTTCCAATGAATATTCAGGAATAATTTCCTTCAGGATGGACTAGTTGGGTCTCCTTGCAGGCCAAAGGACTCTCAAGAGTCTTCTCCAACACCACAGTTCAAAAGCATTGGTGCTCAGCTTTCTTCACAGTCCAACTCTCACATCCATACATGACTACTGGAAAACCATAGCCTTGACTAAACAGACCTTTGTTGGCAAAGTAATGTCTCTGCCTTTTAATATGCTGTCTAGGTTGGTCATAACTTTTCTTCCAAGGAGCAAGTGTCTTTTAATTTCATGGCTGCAGTCACCATCGGCAGTAATTTTGGAGCCCAGAGAAATAAAGTCTGACACTGTTTCATTGTTTCCTCATCTATTTGCCAGGAAGCGATGGGACCAGATGCCATGATCTTAGTTTTCTGAATGGTGAGGTGTAAACCAACTTTTGCACTCTCCTCTTTCACTTTCATCAAGAGGCTCTTTAGTTCCTCTTCACTTTCTGCCATAAGGGTAGTGTCATCTGCATATCTGAGGTTATTGATATTTCTCCTGGCAATCTTGATTCCAGCTTATGCTTCATCCAGCCCAGCATTTCTCATAATGTACTCTGCATATAAGTTAAATAAACAGAGTGACAACAGCCTTGAAGTACTCCTTTCTTGATTTAGAACCAGTCTGTATTTCCATGTCTAGTTCTAATTGTTGCTTCCTGACCTGCACACAGATTTCTCAGGAGGCAGGTCAGATGGTCTGGTAATTCCCATCTCTTGAAGAATTTTTCACAGTTTGTTGTGATCCACACAGTCAAAGGCTTTGGCATAGTCAATAAAACAGAAATAGATGTTTTTCTGGAACTCTCTTGCTTTTTCGATGATCCAGTGGATGTTGGCAACTTGATCTCTGGTTCCTCTGCCTTTTCTAAAGCCAGCTTGAACATCTGAAAGTTCATGGTTCATGTACTGTTGAAGCCTGGATTGGAGAATTTTGAGCATTACTTTACTAGCATGTGAGACGAGTGCAATTGTGCAGTGGTTTAAGCATACTTCGGCATTGCCTTTCTTAGGGATTGGAATGAAAACTGACCTTTTCCAGTTCTGTGGCCACTGCTGAGTTTTCCAAATTTGCTGGCATACTAAGTACAGCATTTTCACAGCATCATCTTTCGGGATTTGAAATAGCTCAACTGGAATGTCAATTACAGTGAAGCACTGTCTCAGCAATCTGCTTCTACTGTAGCTTGGTGCAATGTTCTGGGGGTTAGGGAGAAAGTGACCAAACTTTCCAAGTGAAAAGTCAGCATGAACTAACAGGAAACTAGAATGCTGGGCCTTATACTCCCAGGGAGGCCTCAAATTACACAATACCTCAGTAAACACACTTGGACCCTAATCTCTGAAACTCATTTACTAGTTTAAAGAACAAATTCTAGGACTCAAAATAGTCCTCTTTGAAATGTGTATTTCTTGTCAAAATTTAGCTTGAGGAGGAATATTTCCTTAATTTCAGTTTCTTAAATCATCCTACTTGTTTTAATTAGAGATCTATGTAAATCTTTGATTTCATAACTCCAAGTTATTAGACTGAATGAAAGTGAGTTTTTATGAAACAAACATTGAGACTCATTACATTAATATCACTACATTATACAGACTGTTTTATGTATATACTCATTCACAAAAATGAAAAATGAGCTACCAGGTTCATTTACATGTAGAGAGTGGTGTGCTGTAAAACTTTAATGACTGGCTTTCCAAATAAAATTCCTTACTTGTAGAATTTGCCAGTTTCTGTGGTGTAAATACTCCTGTTATATCTGATTTCAAATCAACAAATGACATCATTGAATATGGAGTTACAAAGAGATGTGAAAAAACAGTATCTGTGTGCCAGCTCCTATGTATAACTGCACATCTTCATCAAAAGGTGTATCCTACTTCTTAGAGAGATTTTTCATTATGTGATTATCACATTACAGCAAACATTTTAGAGACTGATTTGGTAATTTGGAGTTCTTTCTGATTCATATGAATTTTGGAGTTGCTTTTCCTGTTTCTATAAAAAGTGTCACATGAATTTTGATAGGGACTACAATGAAGTTGCAAATTGTTTTGCACAATGCGGGCATTTTAACAATATTAAGTTTTTTAATCCATAAACACAGGATGTCTTTCCATTTGTTTGTGTCTTCTTTAATTTCTTTCATCACTGTTTTGTAGTTTTCAATGTAAAAGTCTTTCACCTTCTTACTCAAGCTTATTCTGAAGTAGTTTATTCTTTTTGATGCTGTTATAAGTGGGGCTGTTTACCTACTTTCATTTTCAGATAATTTATTGTTACTCTACAGAAATATAACAAATTTTTGCATGTTGATTTTGTATCCTACAACTTTACTGAGTTCATTTATAGCTCTAACAGATTTTTGTGGAGTTCTTACACATATAATATATACATATTATATATAAATATCTATTAATATATAAAAGATCATTTCATCTGCAAACAGGGAAAATTTTACTTCTTCCTTTCCAATTTGGATGCCTTTTATTTCTTTTTTCTTACCTAACTGCTCTGGCTAGGACTTCCAACACCATATTGAACAGAGGTGCTGAATGTGGGCACCCTTGCCTGCTACTGATCTTAAAGGAAAAGCTTTCAAATGGGACCACAAATAATTCTGAATAGCCAAAACTGTGTTGAGAAGAAAGAACAAAGCTAGTGGCATCACATGTCCTGGTTTCAAAATACATTAAAAAGCTACCTCAGATATGCAGATGACACCACCCTTATGGCAGAAAGCAAAGAAGAACTAAACAGCTTCTTGATGAAAGTGAAACAGAAGAGTGAAAAAGTTGGGTTAAAACTCAACATTCAGAAACTAAGATCATGGCATCTGGTCCCACCACTTCATGGCAAATAGATGGGGAAACAATGGAAACAGTGACAAGCTTTATTCTTGGGGGCTCCAAAATCACTGCAAATGGTGACTGCAGCCATGAAATTAAAAGACACTTGCTCTTTGGAAGGAAAGCAATGACCAACCTAGACAGCATATTAAAAAACAGAGACATTACTTTGCCAACAAAGGTCTGTCTAGTCAAACCTATAGTTTTTCCAGTAGTCATGTATGGATGTAAGAGTTGGACCATAAAGAAAGCTGAGCGCTGAAGAACTGATGCTTTTGAACTGTGGTGTTGGAGAAGACTCTTGAGAGTCCCTTGGACTGCAAGGAGATCAAACCAGTCTATCCTAAAGGAAATCAGTCCTGAATATTCATTGGAAGGACTGATGCTGAAGCTGAAACTCCAATATTTTAGCCACCTGATGTGAAGAATTGACTCATTAGAAAAGACCCTGATGCTGGGAAAGATTGAAGGTGGGAGGAGAAGGGAACGACAGAGGATGAGATGGTTGGATGGCATCACCGACCAATGGACATGAGTCTGAGTAAGCTCCGGGAGTTGGTGATGGACAGGGAGGCCTGGCATGCTGCAGTTCACAGGGTCACAAAGTGTTGGTCACAACTGAGCAACTGAACTGAACAGTAATTAAAAACAGTACAGTACTGGCATAAAGATAAGACAGATGGATCAATGAAAACATAAGACCTAAAACCATAAAACTCTTAGAAGAAAACAGAGGATAAAAGCTTTTGGTCTTCATTTCACACCAGTCAGAATGGCTGCGATCCAAAAGTCAACAAGCAATAAATGCTGGAGAGGGTGTGGAGAAAAGGGAACCCTCTTACACTGTTGGTGGGAATGCAAATTAGTACAGCCACTATGGAGAACAGTGTGGAGATTCCTTAAAAAATTGCAAATAGAACTGCCTTATGATCCAGCGATCCCACTGCTGGGCATACACACCAAGGAAACCAGAATTGAAAGAGACACGTGTACCCCAATGTTCATTGCGGCACTGTTTATAATAGCCAGGACATGGAAGCAACCTAGATG
>SJXQ01001099.1:168876-191425 GCA_006408695.1 Aepyceros melampus
CATGTATACTCGTGGCTGATTCATGTCAATGTATAGCAAAATGAATACAGTATTGTAAAGCAAAACAAACTAAAAAAAATAAAAATTAATTAAAAAAAAAAAAAAAAAAGCTTTTGGTCTTGGCAATGCTTTCATAGATATGACACCAAAGGCACAGATAACAAGAATACAAAGCACAAATAAGAAAATGAAACTACATGAAAGGAAATAAAAGTGAAAAGGCAAACTATGAAATGGGAGAAAATGTGTGCTAATTATATCTGATAATGAGTTAATTTCCTAACTATATAATGAACTCCTACAATTCAACAGCAAATAACCAATAACTCAATTTAAAAATGTGCTAAGGACTAGAACAGACATTTCTCCAAATACCAAAAAGCATACAAAAAGGCACTGAACATCACTAACCAGGGAAATGTAAGTGAAAATCACAATGAGTTACAACCTCATACTTCTTAGGATGACTATTAAAAAAAAAAAAAAAAGACAGACAGCAGTGTTGGCAAGGATGTGGGAACTCCTATACTCTGTTGGTGGGAATGCAAAATGGTGCAGTTACTACAGAAAACAATATGGATATTTCTAAAAAAATTAAAATTAGAAGTACCATATGATCCTGCAAACTTACTTTTGCATGTTTATCCAAAAGAACAAAAATCAGAATCTCAAAGAAATACTAGTGTTCCCTCATACACTGTAGCACTATTCATGCTAATCAAGATGTAGGACTTAAATAGACTTAAATGTCCATTGATGTATGAATGAATTGAAATATGATATATATATATATATATATACACACACACAATGGAGTATTATTCTACCTTAAGAAAGAATATTATTCCACCTTATTTTTTTTAAGATGGAATGTCATTCTACCTTAAAAATACTATTATGCTACAACATGGATGAATCTTGAGTCATTGTATTGAATGAAATAAACAGGTCACTCCAAAATAGATAAAACCAAAATGGCATTTGTTTGCTCACATCACTGGTAAAGTGATTTTGTAATTTCAGGCACAGTTTGATGAAGATGTTCAAAAGATATCATCAAGTATTTCTTCCTCTCTTACACTCTTTGTCCTCTCCCTCTCTCTCCATTTCTCAGCTCTATTTGACTCCGCTTGCATCACCTAATTGGAGGTCAGACTCTGTATAAAATGATGCTCATGACCTACTCAGCAGTTCTTTAAGGTGATGGTCTCAGAAAATGAGATCTTTCCTCCCTTGTCCCTTATTCTCAGCATCTGAATCAATCCCAGAATCATCCCTGTTGGATGAGATGTTCACTCCTACACTGGAGGAAACGGCTGTGCCCATGGAGATAAAATATTCTAGTGGACAGTCTGAGTCATGTGGCCATACTGCCACAGTCATAGGAAATTGTTATACAATGCCAATACTACTGCTACTAATATCAGTTCACTTGTGTCCACAGTCTCAGTCAGGAACAATTTGGCCATAGAAATAAATTCGCTCTTATCAGTAAATTGATAAAAGTATCAATTATATGTCAAAAATATCAAGAATATACATATGTGCTGGGAGGGGCCTCGGAATAAAAATGAAAATACCTATGATACTTTAACCAGACTTTGATGTTTATTCTGTAATCATCAAAATCCTTTTACTATTGACTGGGCATAATGAATTTCCACAGAAAAGTAGTTGGTGCTACTTAGTCCTAGTTTACACTTAGACTGTCTTTTAGAACTCAGTTATCAATCAGATCTGTACATCTCACCAAGTATTTTCAAAGGAGGAGACATTAGTGAGCAATGCATTAGAACTGGAAAGGAAAAGTAACTCAGGTTCAACATACCTCTTCCGAAACCCTTGGTGCCTTCATATTTAGAATTTTTCATCAGTGTTCTAAAGCAGCATCAGTAATCAAATACATTAATAACTCTGCATAGAAAATGCATGAATATTTATACAAAGTGGGGATGAATAAAGACCAACTATAGCCTCATGTCAGCTAAGGTCAAATTTCACAGCCAAATGAGCTACGGCAGATTTATGTTGATGTATGGCAAAACCAATACAATATTGTAAAGTAATTAGCCTCCAATTAAAATAAATAAATTTAAATTTTAAAAAAAAGAAAAAGGAAATAAAAAGATTTTCAATTTTTGAGCTTTATTTTTTAATCCTGGAAATGCAGATAAGAGTTTGAGAACCTACACTGAAAAGGAGAACTTTGTTTTTCAAAAACTCTCCATTGTCATGGAGTGATTTTCTTTTGGGCTTTTATAACAGGATCTAAAATGATTGTAAATGCTGTAATTAACTTCCATTACTTAAAAAAAGCAAAAAAAAAAACCCACTTTATCCTTTAAGGCCATCTAGCCTGTACAAATTATAATATACAAAAAATTAGAACTAAAAATCATGCACATTTTCAGCACATCAAAATCGGAACACCAGTGTGGTGAAGATTTTCAGTCAGTTCAGTTCAGTCGCTCAGTCATGTCCGACTCTTTGCAATCTCATGGACTGTAGCATGCCAAGCCTCCTTGTCCATCGCCAACTCCTGGACTTTACTCAAACTCATGTCTATTGAGTCGGTGATGTCATCCAACCATCTCATCCTCTGTTGTCCTCTTCTCCTCCTGCCCTCAGTCTTTCCCAGCAGCAGGGTCTTTTCTAATGAATCAGCTTCTCACATCAGGTGGCCAAAGTATCGGAGTCTCAGCTTCAGCATCAGTCAGCCCTTTCAGTGAATATCCAGGACTGATTTCCTTAGGGTGGACTGGTTGGATCTCCTTGCAGGCCAAGGGATTCTCAAGAGTCTTCTCCAACACCACAGTTCAAAAGCATCAATTCAAAGGTTAAGATTTTGACTATCTATAGTTCCAAAGGGAGACTGCAGAAAAGTAGGAAATTATCTATGACTATGTTGTGTTTTGTAGAGAAGGAATGGCAACCCACTCCAGTGTTCTTGCCTGGAGAATCCCAGGGACGGGGGAGCCTGGTGGGCTGCTGTCTATCGGGTCGCACAGAGTCGAACACGACTGAAGCGACTTAGCAGCAGCAACAGCAGAAAAAGTCATCTAGACTTTTATTTGAAGCATTAAGCCATTCTGAAGCAATAAGTAGGACTGTCAGAAAAGTTCTGTGTGTGCAGTTAAAGAACATTAGTCAGTTTAACAGGTAACAACTGAAAGATCTGATAAAATCCCTCGCTTAATGATTTTTTTTTCAGTGTAACTCAGCTCTCCCACTGGGGAACTTTATAAAATATATATAAAGCAAAAAGAACAATTCTTGGCAGTGAAGTTTTATCAACTGCTTCTAAGCAATTTGGTTGAAGTGATGTGGGGCCATTTGGGGCATTTTTCTGAATCTCCAATATTTAACAAATATATTAGCTTGACACTGAGCTAGAAGTCAGGTCTAGAGGAGCTGCTATGTTCTTTGAAAGAAAGTTCACTTCAGTTGCTCAGTCGTGACTGACTCTTTGCAACCCCATGGACTGCAGCATGCAAAGGCTTCCCTGTCCATCACCAACTCCCAGAACTTACTCAAACTCATGTCCATTGAGTCGGTGATGCCATCCAACCATCTCATCCTCTGTCGTCCCCTTCTCCTCCCACCTTCAATCTTTCCCAGCATCAGGGTCTTTTCTAATGAGTCAGCTCTTCACATCAGGTGGCCAAAATATTAAGAGTTTTAGCTTCAGCATCAGTCCTTCCAATGAATATTCAGGACTGATTTCCTTTAGGATAGACTGGTTTGATCTCCTTGCAGTCCAAGGGACTCTCAAGAGTCTTCTCCAACACCACAGTTCAAAAGCATCAGTTCTTCAGCGCTCAGCTTTCTTTATGGTCTAACTCTCACATCCATACATGACTACTGGAAAAACTATAGCTTTGGCTAGACAGACCTTTATTGGCAAAGTAATGTCTCTGTTTTTTAATATGCTATCTAGGTTGGTCATAGCTTTCCTTCCAAGGAGCAAGAGTCTTTTAATTTCATGGCTGCAATCACTTCTGCAGTGATTTTGGAGGCCCCCCAAATAAACTCTGTCACTGTTTTCATTGTTTCCCCATCTATTTGCCATGAAGTGATGGGACCAGATGCCTTGATCTTAGTTTTCTGAATGTTGAGTTTCAAGCCAGTTTTTTCACTCTTCTGTTTCACTTTCATCAAGAGGCTGTTTAGTTCTTCTTCACTTTCTGCCATAAGCATGGGTCATCTGCATATCTGAGGTTATTGATATTTCTCCTGGCAATCCTATTTCCAGCTTCTGCTTTATCTAGCCTGGCATTTCGCATGATGTACTCTACATATAAGTTAAATAAGCAGGGTGACAATATAACAACCTTGCCGTACTCCTTTCCCGATTTGGAACCAGTCTATTGTTCCATGTCCAGTTCTAACTGTTGCTTCTTGACCTGCATACAGATTTCTCAGGAAGGCAGGTCAGGTGGTCGGTATTCCCATCTCTTGAAGAATTTTCCATAGTTTGTTGTGATCCACGCAGTCAAAGACTTTGGTGTAGTCAATGAAGCAGAAGTGGATGTTTTTCTGGAACTCTCTTGCTTTCTCCATGTTCCAGTGGATGTTGGCAATTTGATCTCTGGTTCCTCTACCTTTTCTAATTCCAGCTTGAACATCTGGAAGTCTCGGTTCATGTACTGTTGAAGCCTACTTGGAAATTTTTGAGCATTACTTTGGGCGCGTGTGAGATGAGTGCAATTGTGCAGTAGTTTGAACATTCTTTGGCATTGCCTTTCTTTAGGATTGGAATGAAAAACTGACCTTTGAAAGAAAAGTGTTTAAATTCCAAACTGAAAACTGGGAAGATGACTTTTGGAAAACAAACATGTCAATATATGAGACTTTAAAATATTTAAACCCCTCAGCCAGAAATGATAAAAATAGACAAAGGTAGGGAGACAAATAAAGAGATATGCTCCTCCTAGTGTTATTTATTTTTAGTAGCAAAAAGAGCAAACGGCCCAAACACAACAAAAAGAGAAGACTTTTATAAGCATTATGTTCATCCCAGGTAATATAATACAGTTATTAAAAGTCATCTGCAAAAATAAAAACAGGAAAATACTCATAATGTCAAGCAGAAAAAAACAGAACCCAAAATGTATAATAAAGTGTTACTTTAGTCATCAAATTTTCCCTCAGTCCTGGACTATTCCCACCAGCAAACACACCTGCTCTATTAAAATGACCAACTTGAAAAACAATCCCGTAACATCCACATCAGGCTCCTAAATCATTTCTCTGTTCCTCTTCACAGTAAATTTCTTTCAAAGCACTGTCTGAATTTGCCTTCTGTCTGGAACCTCCTCCAATCTGGATTTTGCTTTCGCTATTCCACCAAAATCCATGCCCTGACCGCTGTCAGCTCCACTCTTCGGGGACACAGCCCACCAGCAGTGTCAGACACAAGGGCTAAGTTCCTCCTCCTTGACTTGCTCTCTCTTCTGGATTCTAGAACTTGCTGTCTCAATCCTCCTACTTTACTGGCCAGCCCTTCTCACTCTCCTATGCTTCATGGATCCTCTTTACCGTCTGTCTTGCCATCTGAACACTGCAATGCCCTGGGGCTCAGTCCTCCAGCTTTTTTTCTAATAAACGTACATACTTCAGTTCATTGGGTCTTATGACTACAAGTGCCACCTAGGTGATGATTCTCTCCATGACTACATGACATCTCTACTTATAGCTTCTACTTCCCTGACTAAATCTGATTCTCTCGTGGTCTTCCCCATCTTAGGGAATGGTTTCTAACTGTTCAGGCCAACAACTCTGGATTCATTCTTGTCTCCTCTTTTCCTTACACTCCAATATCCAAACCATCGGATGTGATTGACTTTCTACTTTCAAACCACCTCCACCAAATCTTCCCACTCTTCTCACCTGCACCACTGCCTTCCAGGTGCGAGCCCAGCCCCTTACCTCTCACCTATTCTTTATGATATCCTCCAATGGATGCCCCTCATTTCCTGACCTCGTCCTCTCTTGCTCTCTCCTGAGGTCCTTTCCCAGAGATCCCACAGTGATCTTTGGAAAGGTTAAGTCAAATCATGTCTTTGTTTCTCTGCTTAAACACTTAGAAATCTTCCCACCTGCAGTTGATATTGTGGGTTGACACTCAACATTAACTCTGAACTTCTCCAGCACACAGGCCTTAAAACTACCTTGCGGTGATGTTCTGGACTATGTTAGATTCTGTAGGTTAGGATGAAGGCAGATCTGACACAGAGGCTATCACAACAGCCACTCCTTCCCTGCTGCTGGTAGAAAGCACTGTCGTGGGTGTGTTTTCTTTTTGTTGTGTTTTCTGCACGGCAGCTCAGTATCGAGGGACCAGTGTGCTGGATGCAGATGGGCAGGTGCAGAAGCAGCAGCTTCTAGCTCCCTGATTCTGGTGCTGGCTATGTGCTCCAGAGAAGAGCACCTGCAGCATCAGTGAGCCCCTGACTCCCTACCTTCCTGACCCTGGCAGAAGAGCAGTGTCCACGGCATGCCCTTGTAAGGGAGTTTTTCTAGAAGGTACTCCCAGAGATCCACTGAAAACCCATTCCTCCAACCCTTCCAAAGATTTTATAAGCACCAAATCCACTGAATTGTATCTTCTTTTTGCAGGTGCCTCAGTGGTAAAGAATCTGCCTGCCAATGCAGGAGATGCAAGAGCTGTAAGTTTTAATCCTGGGTCAGGAAGATTCCCTGGAGTAGGAAATGGCAACCTTCTTCAGTATTCTTGCCTGGAAAATCCATGGACAGAGGAGCCTGGTGGGCTATAGTCCATGGGGTCACAGAGTCGGACACGACTGAGCACACACATGGCACTCCTTCAATAAGCCAGAGATTTCCATTCTCTGAAAGTAAATACAGCATCACAACACAGTCAGTTCCCAAATCCTTACTCTCACTCATGTGACTCTATGTCACCCCTCTGGCCTAAGACCTTCTATGGTCCTTCTTGCTCATTCTACTCCAGAAACACATACAGAAAACTAAGCTTACTGTTAAAAGAAAACAGAACAGTTGAAGATTCAGCTACGGTGTTTCATTCTCAGTCATTTAACAAATACTCCAATATCTACAGTTGTGGAAAGCTAGACCATTCCCATCTAGAAGGGTAAAAGGTAGGTTCTAGATCCAAGGATAGAACTGAACCGGTGAGTGCGGTGAAGGCAGGTCGGGGGAAAGGGGAGCAGAGGATGCTCCCGGGAAAGTAAACAGGACAGATGATGCAACTGAGAGCCCTGGCTGCTGAGGGAAAGCAGCAGGGCACGGGCCGGGCTGGGAGGCGAGAGGAAGCCGGTGGGATCCAGGAGCAGCAGCCTGCGTGACGGCGGCAGAGGAGCTGCAGAAGGAACAGTGAAACAAGGGGAAGAAATGTGGAGGCTGCAGTCTTCGCTAGGGTGTGACCGAAATTCCGCCGCCTTGCACATCCATCCCCTCTTGCCTCCATGAGGATTCCCTTTTTAGACTGGAGTATCATCACGCACATCAAGTCTGCATTTCTCAGACTCCAACTTGGGCTCAGTCAGGCCACTAAGGGTGGTGTGGAAGCTTCTCGAAAGGAATGAAGTGAACCCTTTCTCTCTCCCGCCTGTTACTTCCTTCCCCACATGAGAGGCCGTCTTGGCCCCTGAGGCAGCTCAGGAAGGTGGGTGAAGAGACACAGAAGAGGCTGCCTTGTCTCCTGCCTCTGGAATTTTCTGTTCTTATTTTGGTTTGCATGTGAGGAAGATACAAAGCCCTGTGTGGTTTTAAGTCACTGTTGCTTTGGGATTTCTTAAACTTCCCAGCTGAACCTAAACCTAACACAATGAGACACCGAGTTTAAAGATTTCTGAAGTGAACCTTTGTCAGGATGTCCAGGCCCTGGCTGTGAGCACAAGAAGTGTTAAGTATATTTCCAACTATGCAAAGTTTTCAATTAGGTTAAAATCTATGCCCCAGTAGCTTTCATTAGTTTCCTTAATCTTTCCCTAATATGTCATGCCAAATAAATTTAGGTTTATTCTTTTCCCTGACACCTGAAAGCAGCAACTGGGCTCCAAGTTATCCTTTTTACAGGCTGCCCATTCCCTGGTTTGTGGAACTCTCTGAGTGCAAAGCTCTGCATCTCTGCACCATCCTGCCTGAAATTTCCTCTGCACATGGTCCAGTGAGCCCATTTCCACCTTTGAGAGTGAGGTCTGGATGGGGACCCAGGGTACAGGCAGGTGTGAGCTGGCTATTATCTCCTTCCCTCCAGGTGACATGCTTCTGTTATTACAGTCTCTGTCTTTTCCAGCAGAGAACCACATTTTCCATTCACATGAAACCAGTTTTGACTGGAATATTTGTCCTCTCCACCCAAAATGCTATTAAAGACATCATCCCCAATTTCTACTTAAGTAGTTTTTATATTTTTCAAATTCAAGTGCACAGTCTCACGAAGCCAGCTCCATCAAATTTCACCTTGTAAGATCTGACTCACTGCTTCTGCCCAAGGAGCTTTCTGGAAATCTAATTCTCACACCCATCCCCTCTGAGTAAGCCTCGTGCTACTGGCACCTTTGATAGGCCTGTTCTCTGGTTCTTCATCTAAACCTTGAATCAAAAGATTGAACAACAACAACAAAAAAAGATTGAACAAGACACCCTGTTCTTGGACAAGGGCCTTCCTTCCAGATGTCATTCATCAACCAACTCGGAGTTTAGAGAATCTAATTTGCAGTGAGTGATTGTTCTCCTGATTGTATTCAGGATTTCTTAGCACACAAAAAAGGAAAGCTTAAGAACTATTCCTAAAGGAAATCATTTGGCCACTCAAGGGTTTTTGGAGCTGCTGGGAGCTATTGACTCCATGTCTGAGTGTCCCCAAAATTCTTACCCCAGTGTATGGAGGCAGTATGTGGAGGCAGGGCCTTTAGAAGGTAATCAAGTTTAGATGAGGTCACGAGGGTAGAAACTCCATGATGGGGTTAGTGCTTGCAGAGTAAGAGCAAGAGATACCAGAGCTTCTGTTCTCTATATTCTCTCTGTGAATATAGCAAGAAGGCAACCACCTGCAAACCAGGAAGAGAGTCCTCACCAAAAAAATCAACTCTGTTTCCTTGACCTTGGACTCCCCAGTCTCCAGAACCATGAGAATGTCTATTGTCTAAACCACCCAGTCTATTACAATGGTCCCAAACTGACTAACAGGGGATTTCCAACCAGTGACCTTCTCAAGGTGCCTCTGGCTCTCTATTGTCAAACCTCTGACATGTCAAGGTCGTTGGGAAACTGTTCCCTGTGACAGTGATGCACGTCTTAAGACAGGGTACTGAATGACATCCTGAGTCCTGCAGGAGGCCCGGGGCACGGAACGTATGCCCACATAGACGAGGCAGTTGTAAAAGCTCATCCTATTTTAAGGCCTCACTCTGGAACTACGCCAGTGATCACAGGAATGTGCCCAGAATTTCTGCCTCTTCATTTATATGCCACATAGATTTGGATTCTTGTTCCTACTTTGTATTTCTGCCAAGAGAAGCCAACTTAGGCATATTTCGAAGGGTGTGGAATTTCAACTTCACTAGCCTTTGTAAGGGAAAAACATTTGAAATTTACACAGATCATCGTAAGGGACAGAATGTTAATTTTTGTCCCAGAAATAACTTTCATGAAGAAAAACAGTTGCCTTTTCAAAGGCACTTATTCTACCCAAGCATTCTCGTCTTTTAAAATGCTAAAGCTGTTGAACTTTCTTATTTTGACACTGGAACAAATTTAATCTCATATAACAAGGCCTTGAACCCAAGGAGATTTCAAGGTGGCAGGGTGATGAACATACCTTCTTCGCTGGCTCTCGAGGCATTCAGGCAAAAGAAGGTATGTGGGATGAAAACGAAGAGGCTGATAAGGACACATCCTAGTTCTGTGTCCTCAAACAGTTGAGAGCATCTGGGATCCAGAAGCTGATCCGCTGACTATGTCCCTATTCTAGGGCCCTTGGGACAGATGGAAAAGTGGCTCAGGCACAGAAGAGCTGGGCAGGAGATTCTCTGATCTGGGATTCCCTCTGGAACCCAATCTGGTACCAACTGTGATTCCAGCCCAAGACTATGCTGGGTAGAACCATTATTCAGGGCTTTCTTTCATGTAAACTCCCCCGGAATCTCACCTGGAGCTCCTCTCAGGTCACATGTATCTTATGGTCTTCCAACAAAGACTGGGTATGGCTGTACCTCACTCTGAACCATTCAAGCCAGTCAACTGTCAGCTGCACAGATTTACTAATATGACCTCATTTAACAGAAGCCCTATGACGTGGCTATGATCCAGGACGTGAAGGTTATATTGGTGAATCAGTTAGTTTCTCAAGGTTACCCAACTAGAAGCAGACAAGCAGATGAGCCAGAACTTGGAGCAAGGACTTGAACCCAGGACTGCCTGCCCCGAATCCTAGTGCCTTTCACCACACATGCTGCCTCCACTTGCTCTGAGCAGCAGGATTCTTCCATTTCAATTTTGCTCCTGGAATCTGGGGGGTCAAAGTAACCTTGAGAAGCAGAGAGATGGCCTAAAATATCTGTCTGGTTCTGCCGAGCATTTCTTTCTGACTCATGCATGCTTCCTTCTGAATCTGCTCACATAACTCAACTACCTTAAGGTCTGTAATCTTTGAGCTTTGACTCTGACCTGACCTGGAGGCTGATTCTGCTAAGGGGGAGACAACCTGCTCCACCTCAAAGGGAATATGAGATTCTTTCAGGTTCATACACATTTGTAGTTACATGTGACCATTGGCTTGGTCAGTGTGCTGGCCATGGATGAGTGGCCCCCCTCCCTTCCAGAATGCCAGGACCAAAGGAAACTGGGATCAACATGAATGAGGGTTGAAAGTTCAAACAGAGACATTGTATCAATGCACATTTTTTCATGGCATATCAGTATTTTGTTCTGAAAAACACTGAGCACCTTCTGACAGAACCATACAGACAAGCATTTAACTTCTGCAGTTGGGCTCCAGGAATGAAAACAGCAAATCCAAATGCTGAAAGAGGCAGTGGCTCCATGAGGCATGGCTGAGCCGATAGGCTCTACCCGCCAAGGAGACAGAGTCCTGGACGGTCTAAGAGCAGTCTTTCTGTCTCACAGTGATTCTGCTGCTCCTGTCAGATTTCCTTGGACCTAGAGCTGCATTTTTTTTTTTTTCCATTTGTCAAAACCTATTTTAAATACTAACCAAAGGGTTTGTGAATTCTCAAAAACCTCGCTAAAAGATGAATATCAGAAGTTTCAAGGAAGGAGACGTTACCAGTCACATTCAAATGGTTTCAAAATACATGGTGGGAAATGCAAAAAGAAAATCTCATATGAGTTTCGAACTTGAAACTACAAAGTAGATCCAGCATGATAAATCAGACAGAAGAAAATTAGCCCAGCTTTTCCAAATCCTGATTAAAAATAGGAATAAATCCAAACTTGGGAACTGTCTCCATTGCTTGAGCTGCCATAACAAAGTACTATAAATTTAGTCACTTAAATGACAGGAATGTATTGCCTCACAGTTCTGGAGGCTAAAAGCCTGAAATCAAAGTGTCAGAAGGGTTGGTTACTTCAGAGGGCTGTGTGGAAGTTTTTATTTGCCACAGTATGGAAAGTCCTAGCAATCAAACAAGAAAATAAGCAAAAGGAATCCAAACTGAAAAGAAAGAAGTAAAACTGTCACTGTTTGCAGATGACACTACAATATGAAATTCTAAAACTGTACCAAAAACCGCTAGAACTCATCAATGAATTCAGTAAAGTTGCAGGGTACAAAATTAATATACAGAAATCTGTTGTGTTTCTATACACTAACAAGAAACTATCAGAAAGAGAAATTAAGAAAATAATCCCGTTCACAATCACATAAAAAAATACCTGGGAATATATCTAAGGAAGTAAACGAATCAGATTGGACTATTTTCTCATACCATATACAAGAATAAACTCAAAATGGAGTAAAGACTTAAAACGTAAGATATGAATTATAAAACTTTCAGAAGAAAACATAGGCAGTATGGTCTCTGACATTGGTCTTAGAAATGTATTTTTTTTTAATATGTCTCTTCAGGCAAGAGAAAAAAGAAAAGAAAGAAAGTGAAGTCACTCAGTCCTGTCCGACTCTTTGCAACCCCATGGACTGCACCTACCAGTCTCTTCTGTCCATGGGATTTTCCAAGCAAGAATACTGGAGTGGGTTGCCATTTCCTTCTCCAGGAGATCTTCCCGACCCAGGGATTGAATTGGGTCTCCTGCATTGTAGGTAGACGCTTTACCATCTGAGCCACTAGGGAAGAGAAGCAAAAGCAAAAATAAACAAATGGGACTACATCAAACTAAAATCCTTTTGCATAGCAAAAGAAACTCAATAAACAGAAAGGCCACCTACTGAATGGGAGAATCTATCTGCAAAAAATATACCCAACAAGGGGTTAATATCTAAAATGTACAATAACTCATACAACTAATCATCAAAATACGACCCAACCAAAAAATGGGCAGAGGACCTGAATATTTTCCCAGGGAAGACATGCAATTGGCCAACAGGCACATGAGAAGATGCTTAAAATCATTAAGAAAATGCAAATGAAAAGCACAATGAGTTATCACCTCACACCTGTCAGAATGGCTATTATCAACAAATAAAAAAGTGATGGTGAGAACATGGAGAAAAGGGCACCCTTGTACACTGTTGCTGGGAATGTAAACTGGTACAGTCACAGCAGAAAACAGTACAAGATTTCTCAAAATATTAAAAATATAACTACCATACAATCCACTAGTTAAAAATATAACTATCATATAATTCCCCTTCTGGGTATTTATCTGAGGAAAATAAAAACACTAATTCAAAAGTATATAGCCACACCTATGTTCACTGCAGCATTAGTTACAATAGCCAAGTTATGAAAGCAATGCAAGTGCCCATCTGGGGATGACTGGATAAAGAAGATGTGATTGCATATACATACATATATGTGGGTGTGTGTACACACATACTGGAATCTTACTCAGCCATAAAAAATAAATGAAATCACGCTATCTGCAACAGCATGGAAGGACCTAACGGGTATAATGCTAAGTGAAGTCAGTCAGAAAAACAGCAACAAATACTGTATGATTCCACCTATACATGGAATCGAAAAACAAAACAAATGAACAAAGACAGCTAAACAGAAACAAAGTCATAGATACGGAGAACAGGTGGTTGCCAGAGGGGAAGGGGCTGGGGAAAAGAGAACTAGGTGAGGGAGATTACAGGGTGCAAACTTATTATAAAGTAAATGAACCACAGATATGAAATGTACAGTGCATGAATATAGGAATAATTATCCAATATCTTCGTGTGGTAACAGATGACAACAAGACATCATGGTGATCATTTTGAAAAGATAGAAACATCAAATAATTAAATTGTGTACCAGGAACTAACATAATGAATATCAATTACACTTCAAAAACAAACTCATAGAAAAAGAGGTCAGATTTGTGGCTACCACAAGTGGCAGGGGTTGGCGGGGGGATGTTCATAATAGCCAGGACATGGAAGCAACCTAGATGTTCATCAGCAGATGAATGGATAAGAAAGCTGTGGTACATATACACAATGGAGTATTACTCAGCTATTAAAAAGAATGCATTTGAATCAGTTCTTATGAGGTGGTTGAAATTACAGTCTATTGTACAGAGTGAAGTAAGAAAAAAAGAAAAATACCAATGCAGTATATTAACACATATATATGGAATTTAGAAAGATGGTAACAATGACCCTATATGTGAGACTTCAAAAGAGACACAGATGTAAAGAACAGACTTTTGGACTCTTTGGGATAATGTGAGGGTGGGATGATTTGAGAGAACAGCACTGAAACATGTATATTATCATATGTGAAACAGATCGCCAGTCCAGGTTCGATGCATGAGACAGGGTGCTCAGGGCTGCTGCACTGGGATGACCCTGAAGGATGGGATGGGGAGGGAGGTGGGAGGGAGGGCCAGGATGGGGAACACATGTACATCCATGGTTGATTCATGTGAATGTATGGCAAAAACCACCACAATAGTGTAAAGTAATTAGCCTCTGATTAAAATAAATTAAAAAAAAAAGAAGTATGTGTCAGGGGGGGTTAGTCAAAGAGGAAATGAATGAAGGAGGTCAAAAGGTATAAATGTCCAGTTATAAGATAGTTAAATATTTCCTGGTGGCTCAGATGATAAAGAATTTGCCTGCAATGCAGGAGACCCAGGTTCTATCCCTCGGTTGGGAAGACCCCTGGAGAAGGGAATGACAACCCACTCCAGTATTCTTGCCCGGAGAATCCAATGGACAGAGGAGCCTGGCAGGTTACTGTCTATGGTGTCACAAAGAGTCAGACATGACTGAGCAACTAACACTTTCACTTTCAGTGATGTACAACATGATAAATAATATTCAGCATTGCTGTATGTTACATGTGAGAGTTAAGAGAGTAAATCCTATAAGTTTCCATCACAAGAAAAATGTATTCTATTTCTTTAATGTTGTGTCTAGGAAAAGATAGATGTCCACTAACCCTATTGTGGTAAATATTTCACTATATAAGTCAAGTCATTATGTTGTGCACATTAAACTTACACAGGGCTGTGTACCAATTATACCTCAATAAAACCAGAAGAAAAAAAATAAAGTGCAGGTGAAAGTGAAAAAATAGATCAGAGGACATCAGGTACTAGGGCTATGTTTACTGGGTACAGAGTTTCTTTTGGGACTAATGGAAAAGTTTTGAAAATAGGGGTGATGGTGTCACCATACAGTGACTGCAATTTATGCCACTGAATTGTATACTTAAAAATGGTTAAAATGGCCAAGTTGAAGTTATATATAGTTTACCGTTTTTTGTGTTGTTGCTTTTTTAATTTAAAGATACCTTAAGGAAGACACAGTAATCAATGTCTATGAGGGGTCAAAGTGGAGAGGAAGTACAACCATTACATATTTTTAGCTCTCAGAGGAAGTAAGTAACGGTGTTCAAGTAACAGTATTTTATTACTATCATTACAATTATCACACTCTTGCCTGACTTCCGAGCTCATTGCTCCTAACATTATGATGCTACACATACAGTGAGCACTCCTGAATGTCGTCATGGGAGGCCTTAACTGGGTCTGAAGGATGGGAAGGAAGCAGTGAATGATAGTGAATTCTTTGCACAATGGAGCAGGGACATATATTAAGGAGAAAATCTTCTATCTTTATAGTCCACCTAGTGAGTTGATAATAATGCTGAATAAGCAACTTACTTCTATTAACTAGTCCTGCGAGCTCTCTGCTTTTCTACACACAATTACTTCCATGAAATTCCCCTCATTTCTGTATTGATTTGGTCCCCTGCGTGGTTGCTAACTCCTTTCTGCTACTTTCTCGAGAGGGAAAAGAAAATCAATTCAGAGTAGCTGAAGACATTTGGCTTTATATAAAAGTGATCGATGGCAATAAATTTCATCTTTGTTATTCTCTTGTTCCAAGAGGCTGAGCTTCAAAAAGCTTTGCAGAAAAGAAACAGATGGTGAAGAGAAACATAAGGTAATAGTTCCCTCCAGGGGAGGGGCTCAGAAGAGCTTTGTGGATCATTCAAGGCCGTATTCAGAATGCAAATGGGGAAATAATCTGAGTTTTAGTGAGGACAAAGAGGAAAGTAGACTGACTATTGTTTGTGTAATATGCGTTTTTCAAAACCGACTCAGTTGTGAGCCTTTAAAGCAAATAATCATGTTTGCTGGATGTTCACTGGACAGCATGGTAACTGACTTGGAAGCTTGGGAGATGGATGCTCCAGTTGGCATCTTTGTATTTCCAAAAGTAGAGGGCAGATTTCTTGGGAAAGAAGAGCAGAAGTATCACCTTGCTGTACGTCTGAAACTAGCACAGCACTGTGGTCAACTACACACCAGCTACTTCAGTATTTCTGTAGCATATGAGAAAAAGTGATGCATCCAGGTAGTGAAATACAATCCCTGATTTTCAATCCAAAGAGGAAAAGGAACAATCTTAGGCAAGTAATACTGAGGACTTTGTATTAGGAAATCAGGTCAACTTTCAGATGCCAGTCTCTCATGACACTTGTTTGATTTAAATGCTTCATCACTAGCGGCAAGACTGGACCACTTACACTGCTGGTGAGTCAGATATCACACAATGTCCAACTCTGCAATGCAGAGTCCCTGCACCCCGCAGTGTCTTCAGAAATGCACATTTCCTTCCTTGAGTGTGTTACTAAGACGACCCTGGAATGGGACCAACTAAAATTGTTGGTGTTGAGAACCATTCACCCCTAGATAAAGAGGCTTTGCTAATTCCAAGTTCTTGGACCCGGCCAAGATGCATGTGAACATGGAATGGTTTGCTCTTGGCTGCCTCTGAGAGGTGGGAAATTTTTCTGAGGGTGAGATTCTTCATGGAGTTGCCTGGGTGCTCTGTGATGAGCATCAGAGTGTGGGGATAGCTTGTCCAACTACTAGCCTCTGTGGAAGGTTCATGGGCTTTTAAGATCAGGGTTTTAAGTAGCGGAGAAGGCAATGGCACCCCACTCCAGTACTCTTGCCTGGAAACTCCCATGGATGGAGGAGCCTGCTGGGCTGCAGTCCATGGGGTCGCTAAGGGTCGGGCACGACTGAGCGACTTTCACTTTCACTTTTCACTTTCATGCATTGGAGAAGGAAATGGCAACCCACTCCAGTGTTCTTGCCTGGAGAATCCCAGGGACGGGGGAGCCTGATAGGCTGCCGTCTATGGGGTCACACAGAGTCGGACACGACTGAAGTGACTTAGTAGTAGTAGTAGTAGTTTTAAGTAGGGATTGGTGGTGCTCACATGGCTTTCCCAGGTGGTGCAGTGGTAATGAATCTGCCTTCCAATGCAGGAGATGCAGATTTGATCTCTGGGTCGGGAAGATCCTCTGGAGAAGCAAATGGCAACCCATTTCAGTATTCTTGCCTGGAGAATCCCATGGACTGAGGAGCCTGGAGGGTTACAGTCCATGGGGTCGCAAAGAGTTGGACATGACTTAGCAACTAAACAACAACAAAACAAAAGTAGTGCTCCTCAGTTTCACGTGCTGCAGAGAACAGGAGGACCTGCTCTCAGAGAAAGTGGAAAGATACTGCGAATGGCTCTGCTAAGCTTGGGGAAGGCAATCCCATCTCCTTGGACCTGAAGGAGTACCCAACAAGGAAAAGAGAATGGAATAAATTTAGAGGGAATACAGGGAAATCAAACAAAGGTGGAAGAATACGGTACCTACAAGAAGGAGAAGGCTCTCACTGTCACAACAACCTCTGGGGCTATGCATCAGGCAAAAGGCTCTGTCCTCAGAGGTGATTAAGACCTCCAAAGGGAAAGCTATGATTTAAGCAACGTGGAATAGTAAGAGGAAGAAGTAAGGAGGGTTTCTGTCACAGACGACAGAGAGGAGGAACAGATGAGTCAGGGCTGTTGGTGACTCAGAGAGATGGCTTCAAATAGCCTAGCTTGGCCAGTCAAGGGACTTGTGAGAACACTGGGCTCAGTTTCCTTCCTTTATACATGAGGAATGGAGGAACTCCTGAAGTCTCATGAGCTCAGTGGGCACAAACCTATAATCCCTTAATCCCTGCTAATTTGGCTCAACAGCCCTGCCATGGTTTTACCAATGGACTCACAGGGAGCTCTTTTTACAGTGTATGTACCTTGTAGGGATCAAGACCATCCCCAAGAAAAAGAAATGCAAAAAGGCAAAATGGTTGTCTGAGGAGGCCTTACAAATAGCTGGGAAAAGAAGAGAAGCTAAAGGCAAAGAAGAAAAGGAAAGCTATACCCATTTGATAAGAAAACCTTCCTCAGTGATCAATGCAAAGAAATAGAGGAAAACAACAGAATGGGAAAGACTAGAGATCTCTTCAAGAAAATCAGAGATACAAAGGGCACATTTCATGCAAAGATGGGTACAGTAAAGGACAGAAATGGTATGGTATACCAAAAGCAGAAGATATTAAGGAGAGATGGCAAGAATACACAGAAGAACTACACAAAAAAGACCCAGATAATCACGATGGTGTGGTCACTCACCTAGAGCCAGACATCCTGGAATGTGAAGTCAAGTGGCCTTAGGAAGCATCACTATGAACAAAGCTAGTGGAGGTGATGGAATTCCAGCTAAGCTATTTCAAATCCTAAAAAATGATGCTGTGAAAGTGCTGCACTCAATATGCCAGCAAATTTGGAAAACTCAGCAGTAGCCACAGGACTGGAAAAGGTCAGTTTTCATTCCAATCCCAAAGAAAGGCAATGCCAAAGAAGGTTCAAACTACCACACAATTGCACTCATCTCACACACTAGTAAGTTCAGTTCAGTTCAGTCGCTCAGTCATGTCCGACTCTTTGCAACCCCATGAATCGTACCACACTAGGCCTCCCTGTCCATCACCAACTCCCGTAGTTCACCCAAACTCATGTCCATCTAGTCGGTGATGCCATCCAGCCATCTCATCCTCTGTCATCCCCTTCTCCTCCTGCCCCCAATCCCTCCCAGCATCAGGGTCTTTTCCAATGAGTCAGCTCTTCGCATCAGGTGGCCAAAGTATTGGAGTTTCAGCTTCAAAATCAGTCCTTCCAATGAACACCCAGGACTGATCTCCTTTAGAATGGACCGGTTGGATCTCCTTACAGTCCAAGGGACTCTCAAGAGTCTTAAGCCATCTCATCCTCTGTCATCCCCTTCTCCTCCTGCCCCCAATCCCTCCCAGCATCAGGGTCTTTTCCAATGAGTCAGCTCTTCGCATCAGGTGGCCAAAGTATTGGAGTTTCAGCTTCAAAATCAGTCCTTCCAATGAACACCCAGGACTGATCTCCTTTAGAATGGACCGGTTGGATCTCCTTACAGTCCAAGGGACTCTCAAGAGTCTTCTCCAACACCACAGTTCAAAAGCATCAGTTCTTCAGTGCTGAGCTTTCTTTATGGTCCAACTCTCACATCCATACATGACCACTGGAAAAACCATAGCCTTGACTAGATGGACCTTTGTTGGCAAAGTAATGTCTCTGCTTGTTAAATATGCTATCTAAATTGGTCATAGCTTTTCTTCCAAGGAGTAAGCATCTTTTAATTTCATGGCTGCAATCACTATCTGCAGTGATTTTGGAGCCCCCAAAAATAAAGTCTGACACCATTTCCACTGTTTCCCCATCTATTTCCCATGAAGTGATGGGGCCAGATGCCATGATCTTAGTTTTCTGAATGTTGAGCTTTAAGCCAACTTTTTCACTCTTTCACTTTCATCAAGAGGCTTTTTAGTTCCTCTTCAATTTCTGCCATAAGGGTGGTGTCATCTGCATATCTGAGGTTATTGATATTATACACTAGTAAAGTGAAGGAGTCTTTTGGGCCTAGAAAAGAAAACAATAGTTTCAAAGGCCCTTGTTGAATCATCTAACTTCAGAGAAAACAAAACAGAATTTTAGGTCCTGCCCTGATGCTCCAGGCCAGTTGCATCTATCTGGGAATTATCACCCCCTGTCCACCCCCTACACCTGCCCAGAAGACTTATCACCCCCGACAACTACAAATGCCATCTCAATTAAAGAATACCCAAAACATCCCACCTGATTAACATTTCCCTTATCGCTTCCACAAACCTCCCTATAAATATGGAGCCTTCCTGATCCCTCTCTGCTCTCAGTCTAGTCGTTAGGCCGACTGTCACCCCTCCTTGCCTAATAAAGGTAACCTACCTCTGTTGATGTCATCTTTCCTCTTTCTGCCTCGGCCGAACTATACCTTACATAAAGTAATGCTCAAAATTCTCCAAGCCAGGCTTCAATAGTAGGTGAACCGTGAACTTCCAGATGTTCAAATTAGATTTAGAAAAGGCAGAGGAACCAGAGATCAAATTGCCAACATCCGTTGCATCATCAAAAAATTTTTCAAGAGATAGGAATACCAGACCACCTGATCTGTCTCCTGAGAAATCTGTATGCAGGTCAAGAAGCAACAGTTAGAACTGGACATGGAATAACAGACTGGTTCCAAATTAGGAAAGGAGTGCGTCAAGGCTGTATATTGTCACCCTGCTTATTTAACTTATATGAAGAGTACATCATGCAAAATGCTGGCCTGGATGAAGCACAAGCTGGAATCAAGATTGCCAGGAGAAATATCAATAACCTCAGATACATAGATGACACCACCTTTACATCAGAAGGTGAAGAGGAACTAAAGAGCCTCTTGAGGAAATTGAAAGAAGACAGTGAAAAAGCTGGCTTAAAACTTAACATTCAAAAAACGAAGATCATGGCATCTGGTCCCATCGTTTAATGGCAAATAGATGAGTAAACAATGGAAAAGTGATAGACTTTATTTTCTTGGGCTCCAGAATCACTGCAGATGGTGACTACAGCCATGAAATTTTAAGACACTTGCTCCTTGGGAGGAAAGTTATGACCAACCTAGACAGCATATTAAAAAGCAGGGACATTACTTTGCCGACAAAGGTCCGTCTAGTCAAGGCTATGGTTTTTCCAGTAGTCATGTATGGATGTGGGAGTTGGTCTATAAAGAAAGCTGAGTGCCAAAGAATTGATGCTTTTGAACTGTGGTGTTGGAGAAGACTTAAGAGTCCCTTGGACTGTGAGGATATCAAACCGGTCAATTCTACAGAAAATCAGTCCTGAATGTTCATTGGAAGAACTGATGCAGAACCTGAAATTCCAATACTTTGGCCACCTGATGTGAAGAACTACTCATTGGAAAAGACTCTGATGCTGGGAAAGATTGAAGGCAAGAGGAGAAGGGGATGACAGGGCATGAGATGGTTCGACGGTATCACTGACTCAATGGATATGAGTTTGCGTAAGCTCCAGGAGTTGGTGTTGGACAGGGAAGCCTGGCAGCTGCAGTCCATGGGGTTGCAAACAGTCAGACACAACTGAACAACTTAACTGAACTGAACCTGCAGGGAAGAATGGCACCTCTATCTGCCAAATATTCCTAGAGCGTGTAAGAATTACAGCTGAGACCAATTGAGCAGACACTTCTGCCAGGCACTGTTTCGGGCACTTTTACATATTATTTCATTTCATCCTCACAATAAACCTATCAAAAGGTTACTATTATTATTTTTTTTTTCACAAATGAGGAAACCTGGGGTATATGCCAGGAGCTAGGGATAGAAAAGATTAATTTTGTATAGCATCTTCTGATTATAAAGGGAGGTTACATTTAAAGTATTCTTGTAACATACAGAAGTTGCCATTTTCTCAAAGTATTTGATCACTCCAAGAAAATCACATAACTAATTAATTGTATTAAAAAGAACCAATTACTACAGCCATAAAATTCATTTCATCACAGTAAAAGAGCCACATTCAAGCATATTTGGAAATAGCATATCTCCTTCTATAGCTATATTCTTTACTGCTTTTGTTTTCTGAGCCTGACTTCACTTTCATATTTTAGATATACTAATTGTGCCTTGGGGGACTGAAGCCATAAAGCAGAATATCTATCATTTTTCAAGCAAGAACATCCTTTAAAAAATGTTACTAATTGCTAAATGGTCACATTTGTTTCTTGCAAAATTACTCAGTAATAAATTCAAGCCAAACACTTGGAGGAAAAAAGGGGGCTAGAGTTCTTCCACTTAACATTTTAGTGGTTGTATGCAAGTCTTTTACCAAAGGAAATGGCAACCCACTCCAGTATTCTTGCCTGGAGAATTCCAGACAGAGGAGCCTGGCTATAGTACACGAGGTCACGAAAGATCAGACACGACTTAGTGACTAAACAACAACAATGCAAGTCTTTTAGGCAGTATAAGCCCACTACCCCTTCCCCATCCACTTTCTGCTTCCCTATGAGGCAAATGTCAGCAGAGAAAATTCTGAGGACTAGTCTGATCCAGCAGCCATGGATTGGGTGGGCACTTTAGAAGAGGCACTACTTACTTCTCTCCATCCCTGTGGCACAATGTTGATTTGGTGGCTCTAAATGAACCATGCTCCTGGTATTCACATCCTATGTGCCCATCACCAATGGGCTTAACTATTTATCTAGTTTTGGCCCATGGGACATTCAGTCAGTTCAGTTCAGTCGCTCAGTCATGTCTGACTCTTTGCAACCCCATGGATTGCAGCACGCCAGGCCTCCCTGTCCATCACCAACCCCCGGAGTTCACTCAGACTCACGTCCATTGAGTCAGTGATGCCATCCAGCCATCTCATCCTCTGTTGTCCCCTTCTCCTCCTGCCCCCAATCCCTCCCAGCATCAGAGTCTTTTCCAATCAGTCAACTCTTTGCATGAGGTAGCCAAAGTACTGGAGTTTCAGCTTCAAAATCAGTCCTTCCAAAGAAATCCCAGGGCTGATCTCCTTTAGAATGGACTGATTGGATCTCCTTGCAGTCCAAAGGACTCTCAAGAGTCTTCTCCAACACCACAGTTCAAAAGCATCAATTCTTCGGTGCTCTGCCTTCTTCACAGTCCAACTCTCACATCCATACATGACCACAGGAAAAACCATAGCCTTGACTAGACG
>SJXQ01001100.1:0-38381 GCA_006408695.1 Aepyceros melampus
CCCTCTGATGCCCTCTTGCAACACCTACCATCTTATTTGGGTTTCTCTTACCTTGGGCATGGGGTATCTCTTCATGGCTACTCCAGCAAAGCACAGCCACTGCTCCAGCAAAGCACAGCCGCTGCTCCTTACCTTGGATGAGGGGTATCTCCTCACCACTGCCCTTCCTGACCTTCATCATGGGATAGCTCCTCTAGGCCCTCCTGCGCCCGTGCAGCCACAGCTCCTTGGATGTGGGGTTGCTCCTCCCAGCCTCTGCCCCTGGCCTCAGGTGTGGGGTGGCTCCTCCCTGCTGCCCCCACTGGCCTCAAGAGTGGGGTTACTCCTCCAGGCCGCTGCCCTTAACCTCACACCTGGGGTAGCTCCTCTCAGCCATGCTTAGTGTGCCTGTCGCAGCTGACTGCACTGCAACTCAGATTAATAAATCCAAATTAGCCCAGTTGGCAAACTGCAGAGTTGCTTATCAGAGCAAGTCTCCAACGTTCTTGTCCTTGACCGCTTGCACCCTGCGTGGAAGTCTGCCCCCCACAACACATCCCTTGTGAGAGAACACGTTGTGTTACTTCCACCTTTAAAACTATTCCTTTGTTATCTTTTGTGAGGACTTCTTTTCTCCTCCTTATTCCTTTTTATGATTTCAGCATCCTTTCCCAGTGGAGGGAAGTTCATGCCAGTAAAGAGAGGTCTGACAAGGATGTTTGGGCCTGAGGGGATCGTGGGCTGAGTCAAGGTGTATTAGACTAGATGAACTCAGCGAGTGATAAATAACTTCCAGGGGATCAGGATGATGGCAAGGGCTTAGGAGAGAAAGGTCCAGAATCTTGACAGGTAGGAAGTGACACACAGTGGCCTCAGTAAGCAGCCAGACACTAGGGGCGGGGCCACAGACCTTCTGTTTCTTCCCTTGGCTTGTCTGCACTTGATCCTCTCTATTTAATCAAAGTTAGAGTGACCAGAGCATCTACATGCTCTTTCCAGCACGAGTCCTTTGACATACCTTCATTTGGGCTTTGTCGACCCTAGTCAGCTTTATTGTTTTAAAGGATTCTGGACCTGCCTGGATGAAATACAAAAAATAAATCTTAGAACATTTTTTGTAGTTATTTTCATGCATCAAAGATTCATTGAATATTAACTATATTTCTGATATTGCCTTAGGTTCAGGAAACTATTCAGAGTATAAAGCCATTTTTAGCCCATCTATGATAGAGGCAAAAAAAGTGGAAAAGGAAACTTATTTTTTTTTAAGTTGGTTGCACTGGGTCTTAGGTGCTGCACTTGGAATCGTCTACTTTCATTTCGTCATGTGGAATCTTAGTTATAGCAGGCAGGATCTTTAGTTACAGCGTGTAGGATCTAGTTCCCTGACCAGGGATCAAACCTAGTCCCCCTACATTGGAGGCTCAGAGTCTTAGCTCCTGGACCACCATGAAAGCCCCAAGAAAACATTTTAATCCTACAGATATATGTACATGTGTAAACTGTGGTTAACATCAGGTGGTAATGTTTGTCTTGACCTCAAGAGTCAAGACAAAGGTAAAGTTTGTTTCAGTCTTTAATCCAGACCATTACTTTTCTTGAGAAGATTTAGTTTTATTCAATTATCACTAGACTCAAAACTCTGTGGACCGGATTTGTGTCTTCACCTCTGTATTTCAGCACCCGTCACAGAGCCCAAGATACAGCAGGAGCAGCAGGAAGCATTTATTAGAAAAGATCACTTCTCATAAACCAGTCTGTAATATTAGTATGCCCTGTGTATGGATTTCTTTTGCCCTTTCTCCCAACTTGACCTTTAGCTCTTTCAAACTTTCTAAAGTCTTTGATTGCAAGAAGGATCCAGGAAATAAAGAGATTCTCAGGGAACTAAAAAAAAAAAAAAAAAAAAAAAAACCTTTCTGGAGGAGAGAGAGGTTTGACCCAGATGTTGATATAGGAGACTCTTGAACACCTCTCCTCCCACGGACACACTGACAGCCAGACATTTACGGCCACACACAGCAATTACATCTGAAAGAAATCCAGAAACTAACTAGTGACTCCTCACAATGGAAAAATGAAAAAATACCCACATCAAGATGAGTAGGAAAAGCTGGAACACACTCTTGCCATAAACCACACCCTTGACACAGCACCACACAATGTGGGGGTTGCTCCCGGCTCCCAGCTTCTCCCTGATAATTGAAGTTTGGAACCCACACTTAGCATCCCAACCTTTAAGACTCCCATCTGAGATACAGGCCCCCATAGCATTGAGCCCTGAAAGCCAAAGAGTCCTTGTGTCTACAGGACCAGCTGTTTACAGGACACAAGCACTCATTGTCTGTTTCCCAGGACTCCCCACACTGAGGGAGCAGGCAAGACCAACCATCTCCCAGTGTTTCCCTGAAAGGGGTCCATCCATGTACTTTGAAACTGCTGTCTGAGGATCAGACTTCTAATTTAGCCCATGTCTAGGGGCTGCCAGCGATCCTCCTTGGAGACCAGGGAAAGTGATGGTTTCTTCTCTACTGTCTCACTATAGACTGCTTTGTGTGTCTTCAGTTTCTCGCTGGAAAGAGCTTGTACGCATGCCCGTATCCCCAGCTTTTGCTCTGTTGCCTAAGGGATGAGTCCCTGGATTGCAGGTTCTGACAGCAATTGGGTTTGCATTCATGGTCCCACAGGACTGTAGCAATCAAAGAAGCAGTTACAAATAAGTACAAGAGCACCCTCCTTCATGACTATATACATAAGCCTAACGCAGAAAGAAGAGGTAAAAAAACCCATCTCCCAGGTTCTCCCTGGAACGGGCTAAACTGCACACTTTCTCAGCTGCTTCCTGAGGATACAGCATCCAGTCAACCTGTGTCTAGGCATTGAATGTGACCTCAACCTTTAAGATATTGTTGGTTTTTGGCGTACCCTCAACGACTGGAACCCACTAACAACAAAAGAGGAGACACAGACAAGTGAGAGACAACCAAGAGCTAGGGTGGGGCTAGAGGATAAAGGGCATTTCCTATGTGGAATCACTCTGTCGAGGCTGGGAGAGGTGGCTGTTTTATCTAATGCACAGAAGATGGACATCAAGGAAAATGAAGAAACAGGTATATGTCCCAAACAAAAGAACAAAATAAATATCCAGAAACAGATCTTAATGAAATGGAGATAAGTGATTTAACTGATGGGAGTTCAAAATAATGGCTGTAAGGATGCTCACAAGTCAGGGGAACAATTCATAAACAAATTGAGAGTTTCAACAAAGAGATATAGAATATATAAAGTACCAGACAAAACACAGAACTGAAGAATGTAATAACTGAAAAATTCAATAGGGGAGCTCAACAGCAGAAGAGATGAAACAGAGAAAGGATCTGAGAAATCAAAGGGACATGGAATTCATCCAATTAGAGAACGAAAAGGAAAAAAATGATGAACAGTGAAGACAGCTTACGAGACTTAACGACAGCATCCAGTGGACCACTGTGCATTACAGGGGTCTCAAAAAGGGAAGAGAAATGTGGGCAGAAAGCTGATTCAAAGAAATAATGGCTGAAAACTTGCCTAGTACATGGAAAGAAATGGACATCCAGTCCAGACCCAGGAAGCTCAGACAGTATCAAATAGGATATATCAAAGTGAGACACATTATAATTAAAATGCCAAGAATTAAAGACATGTGAGAACTCTAGCAAGAGAAAAACCACCAGGAACTAACAACATTGTAAAGTAATTATCCACCAATTAAAAATCAATTTAAAAAAACTTATAGCCAAGGTAATCTTGAGAAAGAAAAACAAAGCTAGAGGCATCACATTTCCTGATGTCAAACTGTATTACAGAGCTATAGTTATCACAAGAGTATAATATTGCAATAAAAACAAGCACATAGATCAATGGGACAGACTAGAGAGCTCAGAAATAAGCCCACACATATATGGCCAGTGAATTTACAATGAAGGAGCCACGAATATACAATGGGGAATCAACAGTCTCTTCAATAAATGACGTTAGGAAAAGAGCCAGATGCAAAGGAATGAAACTGGACCATTACCATGCACGCAAATCAACTCCAGATGGATTGGAATCTTGAGTGTGAAATTGGAACCAGGGATCACCTGGAAGAAAACATGAGTAAGTTCCTCGACATTGATTTTGGCAATGATTTTTTTTTTTTTGCATTTGATCCCAAAAGCAGAGGCAAAAATAAAAATAAACAATTGAGCCTACATCAAACTATAAAGCTTTCACTCTGTAAAGGAAACCATCAACAAAATGAAACCCATGGAATAGAAGAAAATAATCGGCAAAGTATGTATCCAGTAAGGGGTTAATACCAAGGAATTCATACAACTCAATAGCAACAATAAAAATTAAAAAATCCAAACAACAAATGAAAACCAACCCTGGCCTGAAACCCACAAACAAAAAACAAACAAAAACCCCACATGCACACACACACAAACACACACACACACACAATTTAAAATGAGCAAAGGACCTGAATAGACATTTTTTCAAAGAAGACACGCATATAGTCAAGAGATACATAAAAGGTGTTCACCATTACCAATCAAGAGGGAAATGCAAATCAAATCTACAATGAGATATCACCTCACAACTGTTAGGATAGTTATTATAGAAAAAAAATCAAGAGAGACTCCCCTGGTGGTTCAATGGTTGGGAATCCATGCTTCCAATTCAGGGGATGCAGGTTCAATTCCTGGTCAGAGAACTAAGTTCCCAGATACTGCACAGCCTAAAAATAAACAAAATTTGTGTTTTAAAAAGTTCTTTAAAAAAAAAAAGACTAGCGATAACAATTTTGGCAAAGATATGGAGAAAAGGGAAGCCTTGTATAATGCTGGTGGGAAATGTTTTCCACTATGGAAAATGGTACAAATGTTCCTCAAGAAATAAAAACAGATCCAGCCATCCCTTATGTGTATATATCCCCCCAACCCCATATTATTTTCTCTATAAGATATCTGTAGTCCCATGTTGATTGCAGCTTTATTCACAATAGCTAAGATGTGGAAATAACCTAATTATCCATCAGTAGATGAATGGATCCAAAGATGCCATACATACATGCAAACACACAGAGAAGAATATTATTCAGGCTTCAATAAAAAAACAATAAGGAGATCCTGTCATTTTCAACAAAATGAATGAACCTCGACCACATTATGCTGAATGAAGTAAGCCAGACAGAGACAAATCATGCATGGTATTACTTATATGTAGAATCTTAAAAGAAATCAAACTCATGCGTACAGAGTAGAAAAGTAGTTGCCACTGGATGGCCATTGGGGAGAATAGGGAGAGGCGGGTAAAAGGGTATAAACTCTTAAAGTTATGAGATATGTGAGGGCTGAGGATCTAATATATAAAATGTGACTGTAATTGATAACACTGTATTGTATGCTTGACATTTACTAAGAGACTAACACTTCTATGTTCTCATCAAGAAAGAAACAGGGTGAATGTGGGAGGTGATGGTTGTGTTAATTACCTGGATGGAAGGAATCCTTTCACAATGTGCGAGTGTGTGTGTATCACCTTATGTACTTTAGATATCTTACAATTTTATTTCTCGATTATATCTCAGTAAAACTGAGGGAAAAATCCATTCTGCTGCTTTTGCCTCTGATTGGGGTTAGTGGGAAGGTGAAGACAAAGGAGCGAATTCTGTGTGAAACTTCTGCCTGGAATAAAGTTGGCGCTAGTGGTAGAGAAACTGCTGCTGAGGGAGGAGATGTAAGAGACGTGGCTCCAATCTCTGGGTCGGGAAGGTCCCCTGGAGGAGGGCATTGCAACGCGCTCCAGTATTCTTGACTGGAGAATCCCATAGACAGAAGAGCCTGGAGAGCTACAGTCTGTAGGATCACACAAAGCTGAACATGATCCAAGTGACTTAGCAAACATGCACAAATCTGAATAAAACTTTCATCATGGCATGTGATAGGATGTTGTGTTTGTCTAATGAGCCCTTATATTTTCTTATTTTCCTATCATCTTCAGATATAGGAGATCCGAGGCAGGAGAATGGGTGAGAACAGAGGTTTCAGAGCCTCAGGGTGCATGGGATGAGCGAATCATGACTGAGAACACTGCCTGGCATCTTCGCAGCTGCCACATGTGTGAGAAAGGGTGGAGGGAGAACTAGAGATGGGTAACGCGGCTGTGGGAGGTTTGCTCTTTGCTCCTGCGTGTTTCCATTTTCAGGTGAAAATGCACAATGACGTAGCAGGCTGGTCTGTTTTAGCACCAGAGATAAAATGCTCAGAAGAAAGATTATCAGCTTGCCTAGTTATTAAAAATCCAGCAAGCCATAGTTGAAAAGGTTTAAGTAAAGCTCAGACTCTTCAAGGGAAACAGTGATGAACTATATTCGCCTCAAGACTTTGTATGGACTCCCCTTTATTGTCGGTGTGCTCACCCCACCAGTGTGAGTGATACCCCTTGCTCCTCTGCCTTTTGCTTCACTGGCTTGTGGCCAGCCTCCAGTCTCATGGTTAAACTGTGGACAAAGAGTGTTGTCAGTTGGCACAAATGAACTTATCCAAGAAACAGAAGCAGACTCAAATGCAAGAGAATAGAACTTGTGGTTGCCAAGGGGGGTTGAGGGGCTGGGAGAGATGGACTGGAAGTTTGGGATTAGCAGGTACAAATGGATAAATGGATAAACAACAGGTCCTACTATATAGCCCAGGGAACTATTTGGTATCCTGTAATAAACCATAATGGAAAAGCATGTGAAAAAGGATATGTGTAGGTATAGCTGAGCCATTTTGTTGTATACGAGAAACAAATGCAACCCGTATACCAGAATTCCAATCCAACTCTACTCCAAGAAAAAAACAGCTAAGAAAAAAAGAGTGTTGTCAGTTGGAAGCCTGGGAGTATATTTTCCTTCTCAGTCCGGATTCTGAATCATGTTCACAGGCAGTCCAACCCATAAAACCAATGCGATTCTCATGCTTTCATCCTCTTCACCTTATGGAGCCTCAGCCTCATCTGTAAAATGGTGAAGCTTGATTTCAAAGTTTCCTTCCAGCTCCAATATCCTATGATCTGTCTCTGTTGAGCAGAGAAATTGTGTGTGTGTGCTCAGTTGTGTCCGACTCTGTGACCCCATGGACTGTAGCTGCCAGGCTCCTCTGTCCATAAAATTTCCAGGCAAGAATATTGGAGCAAGTTGCCATTTTATACTCCAGAGGATCTTCCCAATCGAGGGATCGAGCTTTGCACATCCTGCATTGGCAGGTGGGTTCTTTACCACTGGGCCACCGGGGAAACCCCAAAATAACTAAAGGTGTTCATCAATGGGGTACATGATTTTAAATAGCAAGTGAATGAATTTCTGATAAAGCATGTGTGTGGAAAATTGTATTTTAGACATGCCAAAAATGATTTTTAAAGACATTTTTAGTGACTTGCTTTGGAAAGTTCTTTTCTTCAACTTCACCTAATTTGATGTGTGCTTAACCTAAGAAAAAGAAACCCAGTTATCTGTTGTTTTCTGTCTATAAATTATATCCTTGTTTTACCGTGTGCTTGTTAAATTAAAAAAATAAAGCATCAATAAAATCCTCTGTCTCCATGGTATTGTGTGGAAATCATCTGAAGAAAGTTAAATATACAGCACTTGCTTCTGGGAGAGTGTCTGATGTAGCATTTGTACATACAGATAAACAAAAGCACAGAAAACAAGTTCTTAAGTACAGTATCTTAATGGAGTTCAAGGAGCAACAAATAGATCAGGTGATACACTGAGTGGATTTTTATTCAGTGAAAGAAGGCACCAGGTCCTATAGTAAATTAAAGAACACAGTCTGAAGGACAATGGGACTTATGAATTACAAGGGGAGAGGAAAATTCCTCATCACTCTGGGGAGAAGGCATGGGCCTCTGATGACGTCTGGATGACTTGAAGACAGCTGTGCACTTAGCTCATTCTGATGAAGATCTGGTTTTCTTTACCATGGGAGGTGGAATAATGGCTCCCCAAGGAGGTCCATTCCTGATTCCAGGAACCCATGACAATGTGACCTTACATGGCAAAAGATACTTTTGGAGGTATGATTACGCGTAAGGACCTAGAAATGGGGAGGTGAGCCAGTCTAATCACGTGAGTCCTTAAAATCAGAGACCCTTTCCAGAGATGTGATCACAGGGAAAGGGTCAGAAGATGGGATGTTGCTGGCTTTGAAAATGGAAGAAGGGGCCGTGAGCCAAAGAGTGCTGGCAGCCTCTAGAAGCCAGAAGAGTCAACAAAACCAATTCTCCCCTAGAGCCTCCAGGAAGGAAAACAGCCCTACTGACCCCTTGGTTTCATTTGATGAGACCTGTCCTGGATGAATAACCTACAGCACTGTAAGGTAATAAAGAGGAGCTGTTTTAAGCAACCAAATCTGTGGTAAACTGTTACAGAGCAATAGAGCACTAATGTACTCATTCAAATTCATATCCATGTAAATAAAAACCCTGACATTTCAATGTCAAGTGATTTTTACATTGAAAAAAAAATTTTTTAAGGAAAAAAATTAAGGTTTTATCTTCCAAATCCCATATGTTATGCTCTGCCAGGGAAGTGTTTATATCTTAGGAGGCTGAAAACCAGATCAGAATAAAAATTGGATGCTTCTTTAATTTCTCTGACCACCTGTGGCCTTGCCTTGTCTCGTATGGGCTGACTGTTGTTTTTCTTGCCCTTCTTTGATGTAGAGCCTGCTCTGTCTTGGGGATAGTTGTTCTCTGCCTTTCACCACTAATCTGCCCTAAAAGCATTTCAGTTTATACCTTATTTGAATGATTTAAAAAAAATCATTGGACTGTAATTGCTTTATAATGTTGTGTTACTTTCTGCTTTATAGCAAAGTGAATCAGCCATACGCATACATGCTGCTGCTGCTGCTGCTAAGCTGCTTCAGTCGTGTCTGACTCTGTGTGACCCCATAGACGGCAGCCCATCAGGCTCCCCCGTCCCTGGGATTCTCCAGGCAAGAACATTGGAATGGGTTGCCATTTCCTTCTCCAATGCATGAAAGTGAAAAGTGAAAGTGAAGTCGTTCAGTCATGTCTGACTCTTAGCAATCCCATGGACTGCAGCCTACCAGGCTCCTCCGTCCATGGCATTTTCCAGGCAAGAGTACTGGAGTGGGGTGCCATTGCCTTCTCCAATACGTATACATAGATCTCCTCCTTTTTTGGTTTCCTTCCCATTTAGGTCATCATGTTATCTATTTCATACATGTGTGTGTTTAGTTGCTCAGTTGTGTCCTACTTTTTGAGACCCCATGGAAAGTAGCCTGCTAGGCTCCTCTGTCCATGGAATTTCCAGGAAAGAATACTGGCATGGGTTGCCATTTCTTACTCCAGGGCATCTTCCTGAACTAGGGATCAAACCTGGGTCTCTTGTGTCTCCTGCACTGGCAGGCAAACTCTTTACCATTAGCACCACTTCATATTTTTATACACAGTAGTTTATATATGTCAATCCCAGTTTCTTAATTCATTCCATCCCCCTCCCCACTCTTGGTGACCATACCTTTGTTCTCTATGTCTGTGTCTCTCTAGCTGCTTTGCAAACAGGTTCATCTGTAGCATTTTTCTAGATGCTACATATAAGTGATTATTATATGTATCTTTCTCTGTGTGACTTACTTCCCTCTGTATGCCAGTCTCTAGGTCATTCACATCTCTGCAGATGGCACAATTTCTTTCCTTTTTATGGCTGAGTAATTTTGAGAAGTGTTTCAAGGTTTTTATAGCGAGTATGATATTCTAAACTTTCCCTGAGAATTCCTTCTTTAATTTATAATGCTTATTATTTTTCAAATATTTTTTGAGTGACTTTGGTATGTTAGGTCTTTTGTTTTTGCTCCTTTATCTTCAGATGCTCTTGGCCTTGAATACTGAGACACAATATACCTGTCTCATTTGAAAACACTTTTGTGTAATTGAATGTGCAAAGAACTCATTATTGTAGGGATTCCTAGTTATAGGGGCAAGGGGAGAGACAGTTGTGGCATGAACTAGAATTGCAGAAATAGAGGTGATCAAATTTGGCATGCACTGTGAAATTAAAGTCAATAATATTTGCTGTGGATTGGATGGGGAGGGTGAGAGAAAGAGAAACATCAAGAATAATTCCAATAAAACAAGTGTTTTAGTCTGACTGTTTGACTAAACATTGACTCCAGTATTCTTGGACTTCCCTTGTGTTTCAGCTGTAAAGAGTCCGCCTGCAATGCGAGGGACCTGGGTTCAGTCCCTGGGTTGGGAAAATCCCCTGCAGAAGGGAAAGGCTACCCACTCCAGGACTCTAGCCTGGACTGAGTGATGTTCACTTTCACTGATGCCATTTACTGAGCCAACAAATACTTCGGAAGGAACAAGTTTGAGGAGAGAATATAAGTTATCTCAGATACTTTCCTGGTGGGCCAGTGGCTAAGGTTCCATGCTCCCAATGCAGGGGGACCTGGTTTGATCCCTGGTTAGGGAACTAGATCCCGCATGCTGCAACTAAGTGTTAGCATGGCACAACTGAAGATCCCACATGCCACAACGAGGACTGAAGATCCTGTGTGCCACAACTAAGACTCAGAGCAGCCAAATAAATAAATAAGTATATTTTTAAAAACATTATTAACAATGAAAGAGTCATCTTAATTGAGCTTGTAGCATTTGACATACGTTCATACACCTTTCTTAAAGCATTTTCTTCACGTGGTTATGGGAAACATCTTCTTTTGGCTTTTCCCTGCCTCGCCATTTATTTTGTTCTTTTTTTTCCTAGATCCTCCTCCTCTTTCCAATCCACAAAGATTGTAATCATGTAAGCCTAGTCCTCATTTTTTGTTTCTGCCCAGGTTGGCCTTCATCCAAGGATTTAAAAATTATCTATGTGTGATTTCTAAATGTATGTCTCCAGTCCAGACATCTCCTTCTAACTTTGGAACCATGTAAATAATTTCTTCAACCTCTTAGCTAGGGTGTCGTCTAATCAGTTCAGTTCAGTTCAGTTCAGTCACTCGGTCATGTCTGACTCTTTGCAACCCCATGAACCTCAGCACGCCAGGCCTCCCAGTCCATCACCAACTCCCGGAGTTCACCCAAACTCATGTCCATCGAGTCGGTGATCCATCCAGCCATCTCATCCTCTATCGTCCCCTTCTCTTCCTGCCCCCAATCCCTCCCAGCATCAGACTCCTGACTCTGCTTTTTGAGCAAAGATTGATATTTCTGTATGAACCCAGATATTCTCCAGGGGGCCTTTCTGTCTCATGCAGATTATGTCCTCAGATTATCCTGGGAGGCCCTCTACATTTCTTAGATTTTAGTGACATAATGTCACTGGGGCTTTTTCTCATCATTATTGGTCAGATTTGTTTCATCCAAGAAATGCTGTTGGAGAAATGCTTTGGTTTCTTATCTAGGGCTATCCTATAAGTAGTCTTCAGAAAGTGCACTCATGTTGAAGTAATATGATTGTTGATATATTATAGTAATACCTAGACCAGGCTGATTTGGTGGGCAAAATTTTTTTTATTAATTTTTTAAATTGGAGTATAGTTGATTTACAGTGTTGTGTCAATTTCTGCTGTACAGAAAAATAAGTTATACATCCATATATATCCACTCTTTTAGATTCTATTCCCATCTAGATTGCGTACTTCTCTGATGTCTGGTAAAGAATCCACCTGCAGTACAGGAGATGCAAGAGGCATGGGTTTGATCCCTGGATTGGAAAGGTCCCCTGGAGGAGAAAATGATTAACTCAGTCTACTCTTCTTGCCTGAAAAATCCCATGGATTTTCTGTCTGTCCTCCAGACAGAGGAGGCTGATGGGCTACAGTCCATGGAGAGTCATAAAGAGCTGTACACAACTGAGCATGCTGAGAGAGCCCTATAGATCTTCCAGAGTGCTGAGTAGAGTTCCCTGTGATATACAGTAGGTTTTATTAGTTATAGTAGTGCATATATGTCAGTCTCAATCTGCCAATTTATCCCTCCTCATCCCTTTCCCCCCGGGTAACCTCAAGTTTCTTTTCTACGTCTGTGATTCAGTTTCAGTTTTGCAAATAGGTTCATTTGTATCATTTCTTTAGATTCCACATGTAAATGATATCATAAAATATTTGTCTTTCGTCTGACTTATTTCACTCATATGACAATGTCTAGGTCCATCCATGTCACTGCAAATGGCATTATTTCATTTTTTTTATGTGGACAAAATTAAAATCTCTTCATCGTGACTACTGGAGTTGGTAACAATATTTGATAATTTCAACAGATATCCAGGTTTGGACCCCCACTGCATTTTCTCTCTCATTTATTTACTTTAATATCAGATGAAATATGTTTAGCATATGAATGCCAGGAGGCAGGATAATTGTTGTGAAGTGTTTCTTTAATAATTTTATCATTTTTCTTAATTGTAGATAGAACATATTGTTCATATTTAAATTTCACTAGGTGCCTCAGACAATAAAGAATCCACCTGCAATGCAGGAGACCCAGGTTCGATCCCTGTCTTGGGAAGATCTCCTGGAGGAAGGCAAGGCAACCCACTCCAGTATTCTTGCCTGGAGAATCCCCATGGACAGGGGAGCCTGGTGGGCTATAGTCCGTGGGGTTGCAAACATGACTAAGCAACTAAGCACAGCAGGTTTTTTTAATTAAAAAGTCTTTATTAAAGTATAGTTTCAATCCCTGGGTTGGGATGATGCCCTGGAGAAGGGAAAGGCTACCCACTCCAGTATTCTGGCCTGGAGAATTCCATGGACTGTATAGTCCACGGGGTCAGAAAGAGTTGGACACAACTGAGCAACTTTCACTTTATGTACAGTATTACATAAGTTACCAGTATACAATAGACTGATTCTTTAAAATAGATTTTAAAGGTTATACTTCATTTATAGCTTTATAAAAAGTTGGTTATGTTGCCCATATTGTCACTAGATTTTAAGCTCAAAAGTAGATTTCAAAATATGATTCCCAGGAGGCACCTTGTTTGCCAATATGGTGAGGGAAAAAGGGCATAGACTTTGGAGGTGAGATATTCCTGGATTCAAATTCCAGCTCTGCCACTTACCAAGTGTAGGAACTTGGGCAAATTGCTTAATGTCTCCAAGCATCAGTTTCCTCATCTGTGCAAGGAGATAGTAACCACTCTTACGGTGTGGATTAAATTGGCTGGTGTGCATAACCGGCTCGCACACTGTCTGGCACGTGGTTGTTCCCTTCCTTTTCATCCTCCCTTGTTTTCTGCACAAGTCATTTTACACTGAGTTCATAAGATTGCGGTGTGGATTTTCTTACTGAGATACTTGAAATAAGATTTCTACTGCCTGCTATTCAGCACTTTTCTTTTTAAGTAGCACCCCTGTCTTGTTGCCAAATAATAATTAATAAAATTGTTTTAGTATCTTGGGTAGCAGGGGGTCCCAGATTCAATGGAAATTATTTCTTTCTTACGATTCTAGAGGGATGTGGTGGAATTTATCAAAATAAAAAACCTCATAGGAGAGAATTCAGTCTACAAGAGGGGAGAAATGGAAGGAAAATCTGGCTTAAGGCCCGTGAATGAGGGCTTGACGGGGCCAAGAGTAAGCTGAACGTGGAGCTCTGTGCTCAGAGTAGAGTTTCAATTGTGTTTCTGTGAAGAATATTTTTACTACATGGAAGGTTTTATACTTTAGAATTTGAATACTGTTACCCTTTGGTATGTAGCCTTGGGAACCAGAGACAATTTAACTCAGAAATCAAAATGAATAATATTCCTATAACATTATGCTACTACTCTTGTCATATGCATATGGTGTTTTATAAGACTTCAAAGTTGTTTTTATCTAACAACTTGACAGGATTCTTATTAATATTTCTATTTAAATTTGTAGGTCATGGCTAGTGTTCATCAACCAATTAATATGCATATGTGATCTGAAAGTTAGTTTATAGCCATATTTATAAACTTGTGTTTTATCATTAACCAACATTTTCTAATTTTTTGTTAGACACTGTTGCTATGTCAAAATGACTTTTTAAAAAAATTAAATCAGTTGATTTATAATATTATTTTCAGGTATATAACAAAGTGACTCAGTTTTCCATATATATATATATATAGGATTATTTTCCATTCTAGGTTATTATAAGATGTTGAATATAGTTCCCTGTGCTGTACGTAAATCCTTATTGCTTGTCTGTTTCATGTGTAGCAGTTTGTATCTGTAAATTCCATATCCTAACTTATCCCTACCCTGCCTTCCTCTCCTCTTTTGTGATCACAAGTTTGCTTCCTGTGTATGAGTCTGTTATATTCTATATATAGATTCATTTGTATTAGTTTTTAGATTCCATGTATAAACGATGTCATGTATTTTTCTTTCTCTTCCTAACTTTACTTAGTATAATATTCTCAAGCCCATCCATGTTGCCGAAGATTGTAATATTTCACTCCTTTTTATGGCTGAATAATAGTCCATTGTATTTAAGGCACATCTTTTAAACCAGTCACCTGCTGACGGGCAGCTTGTTTGCATGTCTTGGCTGTTGTAAATAGTGCTGCTATGAACACTGGGGTGCATGTATCTTTTCAAATCAGAGTTTTCATTTTTTCTGGATATAAACCCAGGAGTGGGATTGCTACATCTTTTGGTTGCTCTATTTTTGGTTCAAAATGACTTTCTTGAGTCTGGAAAAGTTTATGTTGTCTCTATCTCCCAATGTTACTTTTTATCAAACATTCTTCTGATGTAATGTCTATTTCTTTCTAGGTATGAAATGATTTCTTTATTTCTTAAAATGAATTGTCTTGGTTAATACATCCCACTGCTACAAATCTCTATTAGAAATATAGACCTTTCTCCCCTTTATTTACATCAAATCACTGGATACATTCTCAGAAACTGATGGGATAAATTAAGCTATACAATTCATAATGAACAGAAGTACAATAGCATACATCAATTGTAGCCTAAAAAGCAATGAAACTGATCAAATATATGCACAAAGTATGATTAAGCAACAAGTTCCCATATTTCTTTTTCCTGAGATATTTAAAGAGTCATAGTGACCTCAGGAGGGGAGCCATGTTCTTGATATTGGCTAAAGTCAACATATGCCTTATTTTATACAAAGAAATAAAAGCAAAAGTTGCATGAGGTCCTGGGCAATCCTGGCCACCTTCTAGAACATACTTTAATGTTGTGGCACTTAGGGTTGTTCTTTTCTCTCTGAGGTCTCTTCCATGTAGCAGTGGCTCCCAACCCTTAGATTCACCAGGGGAGTTTCTAAGAAATACTGATGCTCATGCTCAGCATTTATGAGAATTTAAATAGAATCCAGAATTTAAATCAGAATTTTCCTCTATTAGTCTAATATGCCACCCAGGTGAGGGTCACTAACTTAAGTCTTGGATTCAACATTCATTCATTGCTGAAGACCAGACAAAACTGACTTACAGGGCAGCTGGTGGGCTTTTCTACATCTAGCCTGGTTGTTTGCCTGAGGAATTCAAAATTTTATGCAGAGATGGTTCTAAACACTTAGTAATGGGATCTCCTGAAATGCTAATTTTAACCCTCCCTATGGAAGGTTGCTGCTAGTAACATAAATACAGTTCATGCTTTTGTCTTTTTCCTTTTTTTACATTCTTGTTTACTTGTGATTCAGATGCACACCTTTGATCATTTTCAGTTCAGTTCAGTTCAGTCTCTCAGTCGTGTCCGACTCTTTGTGACCCCATGAATCATAGCACGCCAGGCCTCCCTGTCCATCACCAACTCCCAGAGTTCACCCAGACCCATGCCCATGGAGTCAGTGACGCCATCCAGCCATCTCATCCTCCGTTGTCCCCTTTTCCTCCTGCCCCCAATCCCTCCCAGCATTAGGGTCTTTTCCAATGAGTCAACTCTTCACATGAGGTGGCCAAAGTACTGGAGTTTCAGCTTTAGCATCATTCCTTCCAAAGAAATCCCAGGGCCAATCTTCAGAATGGACTGGTTGGATCACCTTGCAGTCCAAGGGACTCTCAAGAGTCTTCTCCAACACCACAGTTCAAAAGCATCAATTCTTTGGCACTCAGCCTTCTTCACAGTCCAACTCTCACATCCGTACATGACTACTAGAAAAACCACAGCCCTGACTAGACGGACCTTAGTCGGCAAAGTAATATCTCTGCTTTTGAATATGCTGTCTAGGTTGGTCATAACTTTTCTTCCAAGGAGTAAGCGTCTTTTAATTTCATGGCTGCAGTCACCATCTGCAATGATTTTGGAGCCCCCCCAAAATAAAGTCTGACACTGTTTCCACTGTTTCCCCATCTATTTCCCATGAAGTGATGGGACTGGATGCCATGACTTCGTTTTCTGAATGTTGAGCTTTAAGCCAACTTTTTCACTCTCCTCTTTCACTTTCATCAAGAGGCTCTTTAGTTCGTCTTCACTTTCTGCCATAAGGGTGGTGTCATCTGCATATCTGAGGTTATTGATATTTCTCCCAGTTACGCATACACTAAAAGATAACTGGCTAAAGAAGGCTCAAGCCTGCACTCAGCTAACAGCTGATCTGCATCCGGACAGTTTCTTCAAGCTGCTCTTGAGGTGGTTGTGTTCTGTCGTGGGAGGTTTTCAGCCAGAGCTGTTAATTAGGGCTCATTAGGAAAGTCAAAACGGATTGTCTGTTCTGTTTCCATCCTCAGTTTCTTGCATCTCCATTAGTTTTGCATATGTAGCCTTGGCTGCCAGTCCCTGAATCTAACTTTGATTGCCTTGCTTTCTACTTGATCTACCAATTTCACAGCCTCTTCTTCCCCTCTCCCCCAAGTCTGCCAAGCGCCCTCGCACACTCACCTGGTCCGTGCACAGTAGCTTGCCTCCCTGACCATCACACTCACCCTACCCCCTTGCTTCCCAAACCTACAACCACATTGTGCCCTTCTTGTTCCTGTTGCCCACTTGCCAGCATCTTCCTTATCTTCCCCCTCATCTGTGTTGATGAGTCTGAGCTCTGTGTCTGTCCCCTCTCCTGACCTCTGCTCACCTCTGCCTGGTGAATTTCTACCAAATTACGTGAAAACAGGGTGAGTTTTCGTTTCCTAAAAGTAATTTAATCAAGCTTTGTTTTTGCTGTTGCTATGAAGGCCTCTGATATCTATGCCTGCCTGTATTTTGATAAAGTAACCCATTGGCAAATAAACGGAAAATTCCCTAATGTATAATTAGAGTATCAGGTAAAATTACACATACTCATGGAACACTGGAGCAGCAGGGAGCAATCAGCATGCAAAATACAACCTGCAATTACAAATAATAATAATTACATACAAGAGTATTCAGTTTTGCGTGTCTTATAAAATACAGCAAGGAAAAGAAATCTGAAGTGAGGTCTCAGTCTGGAAGAAATCATGTTAACCTAAATAAAACACTTTTAATAAAAAGGCCAGATCAGTGAACACTTCTGCAGATAAATGATACTTTCTGCCCTATAAGCCTCATTTTTGTTGACTGTAGGACTATATCAAAATCAGACTTGCAGATAAATTTGAGGAGCTGTGTTGTTTAGAGCTATGTCAGACATATTATTGGAAATTTCATCTGCAGTCTGGCTCCATGAGAGAAAAAGGCATGACTTTGTAGATCAAATATTATTTTTCTGAATTCTGTAATATATATTTAGATAGGTATAATTGGAATTAATAGCTCTCAGGAAGCTTGCAGGAACAAGGGTGTTTGATCATTTAAATTTCTGAGCAGTGAGAATCCACATGGCAAACACGATAGCACAATTATAAAATATATCCTTTTTATTTACAGTAATTCAGAATTTGGGTGTCTTTGACTCTATAAATAACTAATAGAATTGGAAATATGGATTAGGAAAGTTCAAGAATAATCTTCCCAAGGAAACCAATGGCCTAATGTGAATATTAAACTTTAGTGTTTAAAAGTTTTAAAAAAAGAATACCTCCTTTTTTTTTTTTTTTTAAACAGAAGATTTTCTTACTTGAGCCATTCTAGACATGTTACAGGGCCTGGTAAACTAGTCAAAACCAGGCCCCTTGTGGGTACCTGACATAATGTGAAAACAATTTTGTTTTGTTTTTAATCTGTCGGGATTAAAAGATAATAGAGTAGTTTCAGATTCTGAAAATGGATTCTCCTCCAGGTAACAGATAGAAACATTCTTCTTTATACAGTTGCCAATCACTCCAGAAGAGGTGGCTTGATTTTTGCTTTGTTGTAAAATTAAAGAAGGCTAATCCAAGCTAAAATGATAGAAGCCCTATGGCTTTTTTATTTTATTGCATCGTTAAAACATCAACCCTTGAGTGGAAAAAGATAATTCACATTTTATTCAGAAGTCTCTTAATTCCTGGAATTCTTAAGCAAAACTCCATATCTTCAGAAACTGTTTCCAACTGCATATAATTTATGCAGTTAAGTTGCTCTGATAAGTTATATAAGAAAACATAGGGACACAACTTTTTCTAAAGCTTCCAGGAAGATGGCAATCAAAACATTTAAAGGTACCAATAAGTGCTGGGTTGTGGTAGAAGTATTCTGGGGATTTCTATGTTGCTCTAGACCAGTGGTTCTCAAAGCATACGCCCTTTTCCCACCAACGGCAGAAGTATCACCTGGCAGGGCTGGGGAGCAGGCGGAAGTGGGTTGTTCTCAGCCCCTACTCCAGGCTCCCTGAATCAAACTCTTCAGGTGGACCCAACAGTCTGGTTTTATTTACTTACTTATTTGGCTGTGCCAGGCCTTAGTTGGTACAGGGAAGGCAGGATCTTCCATCTTTGTTGAGGCATGCCAACTCTTAGTTGCAGCATATGAGATCTAGTTCCCTGACTAGGGATCAAACCCTGGACCCCTGCTTTGGGACCAGGGAGTCTTAGCCACTTGACCTCCAGGAAAGTCCTTACAATCTGTATTTAACAAGTCCTCTTGCTGACCTCATTACACACTACAGTTGGAAAAATAGGTGGGTGTGCCTGTCAACTCATTCATTCATTCACCAAGTGGTTATTAATACCAAATAGGTACCAGAGCATGTTCTAAATTTCTGTAAAGGAGTGGGAGGCAAGGAGAGTACAAAAAGGAAGGCTGGATCACCTTTGGAGATTTGTCAGGATAAAAACGCCTGGACCCCACCTCACAACCCGTGAACCATCACCTTCCTTAGAGCAGCCATGCCTCCATCCAAGGAATAAGGGCAGGCAGAAAGGTGAAAGAAAGCTTTCCTAGCATCTGATGAAAGGGTGAAATATGGATGGAAGATCCCTTCTCTGTGGGTTAGGGCTGGTAACCCTAAGGATTTCCCACTAGAGGCATCATTTGGTGGCAAGTCTGTTTACTACATTTGCAAGAAGGGACAGGAAGCAGACAGAGGCAACAGGGCTTCTAAGGAATGGGCGTATGTTTCAGACATCACTCACTCAGAGTATATTTCCTACCGGAGATGTTTATAAAATGCTTCCCGTCACTGAGGCGCAGAGCACAGGGCCCTGGCAGAGCGTGTGTGGAATTTTCAAAGGGAAATTAGGTTCCTGCCAAATTGGACCATCAGTTTTTTTTTCCCTGAACATTTCCCACCTCCTCCCATTTCCTAGGCTTTGATCCACCTCTTTCTGCCATCGGCAGTGGCACCACCTCATTTCCACTTGTCAGAAGTCCAGAAATTCACCGAGGCACAGTTTTTAAAAAAACCTCATCAAAAAAGTCTAAGCCTGCTCTGACCCCCACCTTAATACAATGTCTTCTTCCTTCAGTTTCCCCACTGCATTTGGTATGTACCTTTGTACCTGTGTACACACAGCCTCAATGTAGAAATAGCAGTGGTTTCCCAGAAATGAATCTGACGAACTCATTAGCCACCAATCACCTATAGAAAACCCTTGATTCCACCACTTCAGGTTTCCTCAATCACTGATTAAATCGGGACTGAAATTCAGTCAGGGTTCATGCCCCCTCTCAGGGTTGGTGTGGACGCAGAAGGGTTCTCCCTTCTCTCTCCCTGCAGCCAGGAAGGAGCTCGGGTGGCCGCGTGGCTGAAGGACACGGGGAGCTCATGGTGCGGGCAGGCAGGTAGGTGTGCCCGGCTGGCGTTCCGTGAAGTCTCACTGTGCCTGCTCTGGAGGTGCCTGTGGCTGGCATTGCCGGCCTTCTGCTCTCTTTCTGCCATCTTCTCTCTCAGCTCTGCCCTCACCAGGGCCACTGATCCTCTGAGGCTCCTCGGTGACCCCACAGCCTCCTGGCCTGGCAGCCTCTGCTGGGGGTCCCGTTCCCACACCACACAGCATCCTCAGGTTCAGGGCCCTCCTCAGGCCCAGGAGAGGAGAGTGTTGTTTCTTCTCAGCGGCCTTCATGCTCCTCTAGAAGGACTCCAAAGGTCTTTTTGGAGGACCTTTCCTGAAGGAAGCGAGGCTCGGGTCTCCTGCATTCTGAATTCTCAACCTACCTGTTCCTGAATCCTCCCTCCCCACCCCAGGCTCTCAGCCCTCTGGTGCCTGGGACAGAAACATCTTGACTCTTCCTTTCCTAAATTTCCTCCTCGAGCCTCAGGCTGGGCTTTCCTTGAATCCTTGCCCTTTCCTACCACCTCCCTCCTCTGTTGGCAGTTAAAACTACAGTCTAGTCCTCTGTACTGGGCTGATGGTAATTTCAAAGCCCATCTTTGAGATTTCTGGGAAAATGCTTTCTCTTTCATGTCTGGTTCTTATAACTGAAAGCTGGACATTTTCGCATCTACTGTGAACCCTTGGGGGGAAAAATCATGGTGGGGCTGTACCTTTATTCTAGACAGATTCCCCCTATCCCCAGCAATGCTCACCTCAGCCTCACCGTGTGAAGAGCCCCAGGGTGGCACGCTTGAGGGGGAATGAGAGAGACAATTGAAAACAAATGGAAAATATCTTTCCTGCCACCCTCTTTTGATTTATAACATGGTGCCTTTATGATACTTACATATCTTCTTATTTTCACATCTCCCTTCAATTTACCCACTGACTCTCACCCAAATGATCAATCTGAGGTAAAGAGGGGCCAAAGCCCTATTCATCTCTAGATTTCTTCAGCTCCTAATGGGGTATCATCAGTGTCATTGCCCTCCTCCCTCCAGAAGTGTTTGCTGCATTGAGTTAATTCTCAGTGTTGTATTTAAATTTCTGTAAAATAGCTATTTGTTTATTATTGAGAAAAATTTCTCCTTTGCCTCTCTCTCCTTTTCTGGGTTGCTTATTTAAAATCCCGAGTAGAAAATAAAATGCTCTCAGGGATTTAACCTCTGATTTTTTTTTTTGAAACTTACGCTACCTTTATTTATAGTAATGATACCTGAAACCACCACCTGGATACTGCTTTAAAAAGGCACCGGCTGTCATTAGTTTTGCTTAATTAAAAGAGAGCTCAGATATGATTCCCACAGCTATTAACCACCTCCATGAATATGTGTGCACTCTCCCCCCTCCTCTCTGGCCTGAGTGTACATTTTGAAGGCAGATGTACAGACTCAGAGGAAGTCCTTAAGTACACTGGTGTCTGAGGACTAGGTCTAGGTGGTTATGATGATGAGGAAGGCTAGCTAGCTTGCTAAGTTTGATTCTCAAGAACCTTGAGTCTGGTCCCTGAAATCTGCAAGATTAGAAGAATATTAGCAATTTTGTTAATTTTTCTTGGAGTAGAACTCTGAAAACACAGGCTTAAAGGATTCGAACTGATGAACTCATGGTACCAAAAGAGACATGTACCTGTCTGTAGTGTTAATATAGGTGGCACCACGCACCTGCCTGTAGGATTTGTGGTCATATCGTGGATCAAGAGTTGTACCTTCAGTTTTCAGTTATTTCAACTGTTAAAATATGAAACCTGCATATGTCAGTCTCAGTTCCAGCTGACTTGAGCAGAAAGGACATTTATCAAATGGACGTGGGTCGTAGAGAGAACTGCTGCGAGTCTGGCTTGGGCTCCACGGCCACGGGGCCCTGACAGCACAGCTGCAGAGTGTGAGGGGGCCGCACTTGGATTCCTGAGTGGACCCTGCTGGCCCAGAGCTCCACACACCACCCACCGCCTCTGCGGCCAGGTAGCCCCATCTTGCCGCCACAAGCACCGCTGCAGGAATGACTTTCCCCCTCTCCATGATCCTGGCTCCAGCGCATGGCTAGCTGGAGCAGGTGAACCTGATTTGGTCCAATGCCAGTGCCCTTGGCTCAGGAGAGTGAGACACTGATGGGCTGAGTCTGGATAGTAGGAGCGAGATCAGCCTCTCAATAGGACTCACAAGGTGGGAAATTTTTCAGATGAAGGAAACGGGAGGGGGTCCTGATGAATGGCAGCCAAATGAGAGATGTGATCCAGAATGCAGTTTAAAGCATGGTGGGGGCAAGGTATGAGTGAGTCTTTTGTGTCCGATAGGCTTTTGGTTATCAGGAGAAGATGGCTGTGCTTCTGTTCTTTGACTATAGCATCGAAAATACTGTGAAATAGACATTGGGCAAAGTTTGGTTCCTATCTCTCTTGCTAAATCCTGTTTTTATTTCCTCATTATTTTCCTTTTTCTCTTTGGTGTTTCAAAAACAAAACTTTGGGTTCAAAGCCCCCATACTTATATGCAGGTATTAGCTTCTCTTGGCATAATTTCCTTAAAAACTTTGGATATATGTGTTATCTCAGCTTCCCAGGTGACACTGGTAGTAAAGAATGTGCCTGCCAATGCAGGAGATATCAGCAATGTATTTTGCTCCTTGGGTCAGGAAGATCCCCTGGAGGAGGGCATGGCAACCCACTCCAGTATTCTTGCCTGGAGAATCCCATGGACAGAGGAGCCTGGTGGGCTACAGTCCATATGTTACTGAGTCTAAGCTTGCTCAGCTCGCTGCACGACAGGACAATGAATCTGAGAGACGAGGTATTGAGGCAAGGAAAGAGACTTTATTCAGAAAGCAGCTGACTGAGAAGATGGCAGGCTAGCCCCTCAAAATAACCATCTTATTAGGGTCTGGATGCAAGGTTCTTTTATAGATGAGAGAAAAAGAAGCAATGAGGAGCTAAAGTCAAAAGGCAGAACAGAGAGGGAGAAGCAGTGGGGAAGTCAAGTGAAAGCGTCTTCAGTCTTGTAAAACATCTCTGAGGGAACAGCCAGCCTTTGGAAGGGGTATATTGCTCTCTTTTATTCACAGGGAGGCAGGGACAAGCTATCTCTCCAGGAGCTGAACAAAGGCACTTTAGTTTATAATCAAGCAGAGGGTCAGGAGATCAAACCAGTCAATCCTAAAGGAAATCAATCCTGAATATTCATTAGAAGGACTGATGTTGAAGCTCCAGTACTTTGGCCACCTTATGGGAAGAGCTGACTCGTTAGAAAGGACCCTGTTGCTGGGAAAGATTGAAGGCAGGAGGAGAAAGGGACAACAGAGGACTAGATGGTTGGATGGCATCACTAACTCAATGGACATGAATTTGAGCAAGCTCTGGGAGATGGTGAAGGAAAGGGAAGCCTGGTGTTCTGCTGTCATGGGGTCTCAAAGAGTCAGGCACGCCTGAGCAACTGAAAAACAACAGAGGAGCAGGGTCCTCCAGGCAAGCCATTAAGTTTGATTATAACAAAAGCAATGAAAAAGCATGTCAAAGAAACCATTTCCAACATGGAGTCAGAGTTAGCTTCCTCCTGTAACACATAAGGTCCCACAGAGTCACCAATGAAGCGACTTAGCATGCACACACATGTGTTTTCTTGGTGCCTCTCTCTTACCTAATGGAGATATTTAAAGTCCAAATTGTTAAACTGGTGGAGACAAAAAGGACTTTCCTTTCTTGATTTCTTGCCATAGCTTTTTTTTTTTTTACTTTTTATGTATTAGGCATGTAATGAAGGAAATCATTTAGATGAGAACTCATGCTGAGAATATGAAGAAATATAAATATGGCAGGATTTTTCTAATTAGAAGAGAACAACTTTCTATCTTCTTTTTAAACAATAAACAAGAATCTTTCCTATATTGACAAGACTACTCATGCTCTTAGTTATAAGATGGGAACTAAAAGTAAAAACATCTCTGAATAATTCTTCTCTCAAAAGTCACTATCAAACTAGAATAATAATGGCAGCAACAAAATTACAGGGGTTTACCTTTACCTTTGATCCAGTCAGGAAATACCTGAAACTCCAAACTATAATATATGTAGATGGTTGAACATTCACACACCCACTTTCCCTTTAGCGAATTAAAGGAGGTCAGATCTAAGGGAGGGGTGGGTGTGGAGTTGGGTGAGGTTCTCTGGTGGCTCAGAGGTTAAAGCGTCTGCCTCCAATGCGGGAGACCCGGGTTCGATCCCTGGGTCAGGAAGATCCCCTGGAGAAGGAAATGGCAACCCACTCCAGTATTCTTGCTTGGAGAATCCCATGGACTGAGGAGGCTGGTGGGCTGCAGTCCATGCGGTCACAAAGAGTCGGACACGACTGAGTGACTTTACTTACTTAATTACCACTGAGAAGCTACTTGATCCACCCTGCCAAATTCCAGGAATTCTTGGAATTGGAAGTGCCAGGTTGGGGAGAATCAGAAGGCTGTAAACAGGAGGTCTGTTTACTTAAGGAGCAGTTGGACTCCAACCCCTACCTTCATTCTGAGAAGTTATATGACTACCCCTCCTATATCCTAATAAGAGTTTGAGAGATCCATTTCTTGGAGAAATTTCAGATATGATTTTAGGAGTTGTTGGTACCAAGCACAGAGGAGGGCTGTGATTTTTGTTCTGGATGAAAGACAGTGGAAATATAAGTAACTGCACATCTAATAAGGAGGCTGCTACTGCCTTTTGATGGCCTAAACTGAGAGCACCAGCTACCAGATTCCTATCTCAAGGAGACAACTGAAGATTCCTCTCCCAGGAAGTCAAAAGTAAAGATTTTGTGGGCGTCTCAATGAAAGAGCTGGATCCCTGCTTGATTGCCCTAACAATGAGGTTCACTAGCTGTCAAGGCATGCCCATATAGCAGGGCTTTAATCAGCATTGTAATGCCTTGTTCTCAAATATGCACAAGTGATCAGGTATTTATTAATAGGAAAGAGCCTCAAATATGAAAAATCCCTCCCCATCAAAAAAAAAAAAAAATTTAGAGCTAACAGAGGCAATGCAAGGAATTGAAAAAGAAAAAAGCCTACAATTTAACTCCAGTTAGTATTGTTAATGAAATAAAAATGCAGAGCTATAAAACAAGTACTATCTGGGCAAAGAACAGTTAGAAATTTAAAATGATACGTGAAATTAAAAATGCTCATCATAATTTGGACATAAGGAAAGTACCCAGGAAAAAATAATTAATAAAGGAATGGCCAGTAGGGTTTTATTAGTTATCTACTTTATGTATATACTATATTATGTGACTTTTACCACAATTAAAAAGCCAAGCTTGTGGAAAAAAATGAAAAGTGGACAATAAGGGAAAAAAGCTAAGACAGAGGTGTATTATAGAAGGTCCAGCATTCTAATAATAGGAGTTTTATAAAAAGGAAACAAAGTGATAGGACATTTTCAAAGTAAAAATATGAGAAATCTCCTTGGATGTGGGTCTTCAGATTAAAAGGGTACATCATGTACCATGCAGAATGAGTGAAAAATATCCTCTTATTGAGCACATCATTTTGAGGTTTCAGAATAACAGGAATAGAGATAAATTTTAAAAAATTAACTTTAATTGGAGGATAATTGCTTTACAATGTTGTGTTGGTTTCTACCCTACAACAACGTGAATCAGCCATAAGTATACATATGTCCCCCTACCTCTTGAACCTCTCTCCTGCACCCCCCTTACCCCCACCCCCCTCCAGTTTGTCATAGAGTACCAGGTTGAACTCCCTGAGTTATATAGCAGCTTCCAAGGAATAATTTTTAAAGCTTCCAGAGAGGGAAAAATAGACATGTATAAAGGATTCTGAATCAGAGTGGTACCAGCTCTCTAAACAATACTGCAAACTAGAAGGAAATCTTCAAAATTCTGGGAGAAATGATTTCCTCCATACTTGCATATTCGTTTCTGTTTTCTTTGCCAATGGCTTTTATTTTTAACTTTTCATTTTATATTGAAGTACAGCTAGTTAACAATGTTGTGATTGTTTCAGGTGGACAGCAAAGGGGCTCAGCAATACACGTACATGTATTCATTCTCCCCCAGACTCCCCTCCCATCCAAGCTGCTGTGCCAATTCCTGACCCAATTATGTTATCCTGCTGGTATGAGGATAGAATAAAGTTATTTCAGACACACAAGGGCTTCCTTGATGGTTCAGATGGTAAAGAATTCGCCTGCAATGTAGGAGACCCAGGTTCAATCCCTGGGTCTGGAAGATCCCCTGGAGAAGGGATAGATTACCCTCTCCAGTATTCTTGGGCTTACCTGGTGGCTCAGACAGTAAAGAATCCACCTGCAATGCGGGAGACCTGAGTTCAACCCTTGGGTTGGGAAGATCCCCTGGCGAAGGGATAGGCTACCCACTCCAGTATTCTTGCCTGGAGAATTCCCGTGGACAGAGGAGCCTGGTGGGCTACCATCCATGGGGTCACAAAGAGACTGAGTGATAAGCACAGCACGGACATACAAAGCCACAAACCAACAATTTACTACCCATGTAACTTTTCTCCTGACCAGCTGCTGAAGGGCATGATCCAGTCAATGAAGAAGATTGAGAAAATATCCTGAAATGTGATCCAGGAGAAGCAAAGCAAATTCCCAGGGCTCTAGCTATAAATCCGGCCCAGAGAACCAACTGACTAGATTGAAATGGTGGGGTGGGGGTATGGAATAAAGAGTCCATGGGTGTGGTTCCTGGTTCATCTGCCAGGTTTGACTGTTTGAAAGATTTACAAAAAACATTTAGAGTTGTTGGAGGATATATGAACTTTTAGCCTAGCTTCAAATAAAAGCAAGAAAATGAAGAGAAAGAGGAGGCAGTAACTCCAGGGGAAAACAGAAAGCACCAGAGAAGAAATGTAATCATGGTGTATGTCATGGCTTAGCGGTGGATTATATTTATATACTTCTAGATTATTATGTTATAATAATGAAAACATGAAATAGGAATTTAAAAATTGTGATATAATTATTAGGAAAGTGAGGAAGCAAGATGGACATTTAAAGACAGCTAGAAACCTTACCAATCACAATAGGAAGTCAGTGTTTTGAATTAAGGGTGTCAGAGAATGAGATGGCTGGATGGCATCACTGATTGAATGGATACAAACTTGAGCAAACTTTGGGAGATGGTGAGGGATGGAGAGACCTGGCGTGCTACAGTCCATGGGATCACGAAGAGTCAGACATGACAGGGTAACTGAACAACAACAACAATAAGCACCATTACTTAGAAATAAGGAGGTAAGTGATAGAAGACTGCTGGAGGTAAAAGAGGTTTCCTGAGAAGGGAGATTAGAAGGGCAATTGAGTGCACAGTGCTTTTTATTTTGCTCTGTTTGATTTTATAAACCATGCATGTGCTTTGGTGATTTGACAAGGTGGTTTTTGAGTTTTTACTTGATGGAATCTTGAAAGTGGTGGTTGCTCTAAGAAAGTTAAAAACCAACACAATATTGTAAAGCAGTTACCTTCAATTAAAAATAAATAATTTTTTTAAAAAAATGAGTAAAAACCAGGTTTGACCCTAGGAGCTTCCAAGAGGGAGTGGATATAATTACAACCTGTAAATCAATCATTATAACCTGTATTATAACTTTATTTATGTTGACTGAATGACTTTATTCATTTTATGAATGAATGACCTTAGATACAAACTGTTCAGTAAAGTAGCCACTTAGCCATATGTGACCTTTAAATTTAAATTGATGAGGATTAAGTAAAATTAAAAATTGTCTTCATTTACACTAGTAACGTTTAAGAACTCAGTCGCTACGTGTGGCTAATGGCTATCATATTAGCGCAGATACAGAACATCATCATAGACAGTTCTGTTGGAGAGTGCTGCCTTGGATCATCTGAATTTCCCCTTGGATCCTGAATCATGGAAGGGCAAAGTCTAGCTGTATGTTTGTTTGCACATTTTTGAAGGAGAGCAGAGATTTTGAAGGGAGTAGAGATTGGTATTGATACTCCATGACATTGGAAGCAAGCCACAAAGTGGTTGCTCTACGTTTGTAAGAAAAATCTGAGGAATTCCAGTTTTCAGAATACTTAATGTAGGGAGGAAGAAAATTGTTCTCTGATACTTGTGCTTAAAGACCAGGCTGCTTCTCCTTATGATACTGTGGCCCGTCTGAAGCCTGATTTTCATGAAAAGAGACGTTTTTAGGATGAGCTCATCTTTTCTCTTGTTAGTGAATGTCGGAGGCATAGTTTAAGATGGGCTCAGTGAAACTAAAGAAGCATTCCCTTTGTTTCAGTGTTTCTGAAAGACCAGATCAGTCTTAATCAGTGTCAGAATATCCTGGTGTGTTCAGGCGGTAGTGCTGGTGCCAGTGTAGATGGCATGTGTGCACTTGTTCATGTGTGTGTTTGTGTGCCTTCAGGGATGGGAGGTCAGAGCTATTAATAAAACTGATTACTGGATCTGCTTTGAAACTAATGAATTGGAATCTCTGTCAGAACAAGAAATCTGTATTTTTTTTAATTAAGTTCAGTTGATTTACACTATTGCATTAGTTTCAAATGTACAACAAAGTGATTCTGTTATATATCTTTCAGATTATTTTCCATTATAGGTTATTACAAGATACTGAATATAGTTCCTTGTGCTATACAATGAATTCTTATTGCTTATCTATTTCATGTGTAGTAGTTTGTATCTGTTAACCTCATACTCCTAATTTACCCCTGCCCCTTTCCCCTTCTGTAACCATAAGTTTGTTTTCTGTTTGTGACTCTATTTCTGTTTTGTACATGGATCCATTAGTAGTATTTTTTACATTCCACATATAAGTGATGTCATATAACATTTGTCTTTCTCTCCCTGATTTCACTTAGTATGATATTCTCTAGTGCCATCCATGTTGCAGCAAATGACATTATTTCATTCTTTTTAATGGCCAAGTAATAGTCCATTGCATGCGTGTGTGTGTGTGTGTGTGTGTGTGTGTGTGTGTGTATGCTGAGTAATATTCCATTGTATGTGTGTGTGTCTTCTTTATCCATTCTCTGTTGATGGACACTTAGGTTGCTTCAGTGTCTTGGCTATTATAAATAGTGCCACCATGAAGACTGGGGTGCATGTATCTTTTTCAATCTGTGTTTTCTCTGAATATATGCCCAGGAATGGGATAGTTGGATTATACAGTAACTCAATTTTTAGTCTTTTAAGGAATCCTCATATTCTTCTCCATAGTGGCTGCACCAATTTACATTCTCACCAGCAGTGTAAAAGGTTCCTTTTTCTTCATATCCTCTCCAGCATTTGTTACTCACTGACTTTTTTATGATATGGCCATTCTGACTAGTGTAAGGTGATGCCTCATTGTGATTTTGATTTTCAATAAATCTGTATTTTTAAACAAATTCCCCAGGTAAATCTTTATATGTTAAAGTTGACAACCTTTGCATAGTTAAGGATCTATGCTAGGTTCTCATTGAGAAGGTGCTGAAAGTTGCTATCAGACTCAGTTGAATTGTAGTAAATACTTATATTTTACTTAAGCATAAAACCTATCTTCTACTTTATATATCTTGTGGCTTTTCTATTAAAAAAGTCTTTTGATAATTATCTACACATTAAATATCAATGAGCTTCCCTGCGGGCTCAGTCTATAAAGGATCCGCCTGCAATGCGGGAGACCCGAGTTCAAATATCAGTGGAAACCTAACTATAAAGTACTGTGTCCAGAGAAAATAGACTTAAGATTCTTCTTTAAAAAAAAAAAATGAAGACCTACCCTTTTAGATACTGTAAAAAGTTTTGCCTTCAGGATAAAAATTAACATATAACTTTGGGACATACTGGCCTTTTATTCTGCTCCTATAATAAGTCATCTTCTTGAGTAAAACCTTGCCTGTTTTTGGAAAGTGTAGGAAGGAATGTTTTCTCTTAGAGAGTGCCCAAAGATTTACATTTTATAGATGGGTAGCATGAAGGGGTATCTGACAGTGATCTCTACATACACATAGGATAAAGCAGTCTAGTCCCTTGCCTTTTAGATTAAAGTATTAAAACATACCTGGTGGACAGAGGGAAAGCAGATTATGGGAAAGGACAATAAAGACCCACAGACTAAGATCTTCATTAGAGAGAAGGTTGACTAATCCAGGCAACACATTTGACACAGGCAATGTGATACTTGGACGTGTCTTTGAGGAAATGGGTTATAATTAAAGGTCTAATGAGGTGGATGAAACTGGAGCCGATTATACAGAGTGAAGTAAGCCAGAAAGAAAAACACCAATACAGTATACTAACACACACACACACACACACACACACACACATATATATATGGAATTTAGAAAGATGTTAATGATAACCCTGTATGCGAGACAGCTAAAGAGACACAGATGTATAGAACAGACTTTTGGACTCTGTGGGAGAGGATGATTTGGGAGAATGGCATTGAAACATGTATGCTATCATGTCAGAAATGAATTGCCAATCTAGGTTTGATACAGGATACAGGATGCTGGGGGCTGGTACACTAGGATGACCCAGAGAGATGATATGAGGAGAAAGGTGAAGGGGGGTTCAGGGTTGGGAACTCATGTACACCCGTGGCGGATTCATGTCAATGTATGGCAAAGCCAATACAGTATTGTAAAGTAAAAAAAGGACTAAAAGCTATCATACTTGAAGAATACCAGAAGGTAACTAGGCAGTTTCAGTTTGAGTGGTTTGATTTGGGTGTAACAAGAGAAAAGAACATTTTCTTTCAGTTTTCAGAAAGCATTGATGAGTTTGCAGTTATTAGTCATGAGATCTATAAACACGTCTAGTGGGGAGTGTAGCTGTGGGTGGTCCACTCAGGCCCCATCTATTTGGAAGAACAGCAGGTGGGATCCAGACCTGAAATTGTGATCTTCTGACAGGTGGTAACAAAGGGATTATGAGGAATACACTTGCTGGGCAGAATAAGGAAACCTGGGTCCTTAGGTACACAATGAACACAAATTAAATGCTCAACTGATGTTTGTTGAATTAATATAAGTACACTGATAGGAAGATGGATGATGTTTTAATGGGTAAGAACAAGGGATATAGCCATTATAAAACTTAGCTTTTAAAAGTCATTTCTGAGAGTGACTCAGCCAGGAGAATTGATGGTGTGTAATTTACGAAGTAATAGAAGGGACAAAGGAAGAATCTTCTAAAGCAAGGATTGGCAAAGCATTTGTAAATATTTTAGGCTTTGCAGGTCATAGATCTTCACTGCCGCTACTTAATTCTAATGTTAGAGGGCAAAAGAGGCTAGACAATATGTAAGTGAATGATCATGGTGGGATTCCAACAAATATTGGCATCACCGACTCAGTGGGCATGAGTTTGAGCAAATTCCAGGAGACAGTGAAGGATAAGGAAGCCTGGTGTGTTGCAGTCCGTGAAGGTGCAAAGAGTCAGAATGACTTAGTCACTGAACAACAACAAATATTGGGTTGGCCAAAAAGTTGTTTTGGGTTTTTTATAACATCTTGGAAAAGCTCAAACAAACTTTTTGGCCAACCCAGTACTTCTATTTTTGCAAGTGTTTTAAATGTTAAAATTTTCATAGTTCATAAACATAAAAAGAGATGACAGTGTTTACCACCCTGTACTCTAAACTAGCAAAGACCAAGAGACCAGATTTTCTAGGAGTATGACAGCCATCACAGGGCTTCTCCATCTGACTGATCCCCTCTCACAGAGGCTACCAGGTAATGCAGAACGGAACTGCCAATTCCTCTCCAGGATAGCAAGAATGGAGTGATTAGGACTAGGTAGGGAAAAATCAGGATTATCAACCATTTTTTGATCAAAAAAGAAAAAAGCAGAAGAAAGTGTGCAGGGACTTTGCTAACTAATGCAGTTGCTAAAGCACAAAGCATTTGTCAGTCACATATTTGGAAGATGATAACTCTAAGGGTAGATTGATCCACTCATATTTATTAAATGTGGAATTTGGGTTGAGCCAAATAAAAACCGAGAGAATAAAATGAATTGAAGGGTTGTATCTAGATGTTCATACTTCTCTAAATTTTGCTTCAAATTATTATTTCAGCTTATGAAGAAACCACTGATTATAGCTATTTACTGAGAGTAAAGTACACAGGGTAGAGAGCAAAGAGGTGGAAATTTGAGTCCCAGCTCTAGCAGTCAGCTGAATGTCATTGGCAAGTGGTTATGCAGTTGGTGGCATAATAGAAAATAATTCATGTATTAACTGTAAAACTCTGTAGTTTGATCACATCCTATTAGGATATATCCTAAAGACAGAACTGAAATTTCAAAACCATTTTCAATAAACATATCGTTGGTGGTAACTTTGGTATTTTTATCCCGAGTCTAATGTGTGTATATTGTGTATATAGTGTGGTGGTATTCAAAAATGAAGTTTTCAGTCTGGGAAAAAAAGAATGCAGTTATCAGACTGGTGAGATTAAGCACCTTGTATAGACCAGAATTTGGAGAAGGCAATGGCACCCAACTCCAGTACTCTTGCCTGGCAAATCCCATGGACGGAAGAGCCTGGTAGGCTGCAGTCCATGGGGTCGCTAAGAGTCAGACACGACTGAGCGACTTCACTTTGCTTTTCACTTTTATGCATTGGACAGGGAAATGGCAACCCACTCCAGTATTCTTGCCCAGAGAATCCCAGGGATGAGGGAGCCTGGTGGGCTGCCATCTATGGGGTCGCACACACTGCTAAGACTGAAGCGACTTAGCAGCATAGACCAGAATTAAATTGGAGAGACCAGTATAGAATCATGATGTATTTTATCTTTAAAATTTTATTTTTCCTATCTCTCTTACTGAAAAGGTTTAGAAACAACTACCCATCCAGTAACATGCTAAGCACCCATGTCAAAGCAAGACTGGCCATTCCAGCCCAGGGAGACCTTTGCGTTTAGGTTCATTGAGTCCCCAGTTCCCTTGTGTGTGGAGGAATCTCAAAGTAGCAAGAATCTGGCTGGAGAGTCATCAAGAGGAAGATTGCATTTCAAGGGGAATTTATTCATTCGTGGCTGTGGAGTGACTCTTGGACAGGTGACTGATGGGAATCGTGGCCAGACTTGAGGGTGAAAGGTTGTGAGAGCTGAGGTGGGACTGTTTCCCAAAGGAAAAATCAGAGCTTTGGCCCAACTGAGAAGGAACAGATTGTGAGAATGCCAGTCCCAAACATTGCCAATTCTTAACATGAGCCACAGAGAACAGAAGGTCAGGGGAGGCAAGACCAGACCAACCTCACCTTAGCAGCCTCTACAAACAGCTCATAGTCAAAGACATGGACAGCGGGCCAGGTCTCGCTCCCTGAGTAAGGTCACATGGTTACTGAGCTGTCTATACTCCTTTGCCCACATGCCCAGACACCATTCTGGAACAGAGAAGGAAAGGGCGCTGAAAGACTCTTTATTTTACTGACTTACATAAGCCAAGTCTGAGTTCCTTATGGACATGTATTAAACTGCCGGATCAAGATTACTGAATGGGACCAAACAACTTGTTCCCTCCCTGCAGCTTAATAATGGATGATTCTCAAGAGCAAGATCAATTATAGATAAAATAATAGGCTCATTTTTTAAAAAACAAATCTGAATTGTAAGATAAGTTTCCAGTTCACTATACACTTTATTAATAGAGTCATTAATAATTTTCCTCTTAAAAAAAAAAATTTTACCAGTTGGCTGCTGTTCCCTTAGATGGTATCTGGCTTATCAGCTAACTGAAACATACAGACACACACATTTTGTGTAGATGGTTTCTCAGACCATATATAGTGATAAAGCCATGTCAGGGAGGGGCCAAGTACCTGTCCTCAAGAAGCTGAAAAGTCAGATGGCTGCAAGGACACGTGACATGGAATGATCAAAGCCCACTGGCTGTGGCTCTGGCAGACTGCGGGGGCCCCGCCTGGTCTGTGGGGAGGCTGCCTATGTTCAGCTCTGTGGTGGCTAGATTTTATGAGAAAGTTAGAAGCCTAAACTTGTAACTGAAACCTGTTTCTTTAATGTTGGAATCTAGATAAACCAAAAAACCCAGTCTGAGGGCCTAACATAACGTGTCTGCAAGTTAGATTTAACTCAAGGGCCTTGGATCAGTAACTTTGGATTTAATCCAGTTAAAGGCACTTGGCACGTGGGAAACTGAGGCCCAGAGGGCCTATGACTTGCCTAGCTCTTTAGTCACATTTTAACTACCTTAAATTTTGTATTGTTTTTGAAGCAAAATATTATATGTGAAATGGTTCAAAATTCAAAAGAGACAGGTATAAAATTATTTAATGCCTAGATTAGCAGCAAGTGTTTGAATTTTTTTTTTCAGGGATATCCTATGAAACTCATTTATGCTCCTTTTTGTGGCTAAACTTTTGTTTTTAATAAAAATGTCTTATTAGGAGATGGGATCATTTTTTTGTGGTGATGGTGGTTTAGTCACTAAGTTGTGTCCAATTCTTGTGACCCCATGGACTGTAGTTCACCAGGCTGCTCTGTCCATGGGATTTCCCAGGTAAGAATACTGGAGTGGGTTGCCATTTCCTTCTCCAAGGGAACTTTCTGACCCAGCAATTGAAACCCCAGTCTCCAGCATCTTCAATGGCAAGTGGGTTCTTTACCACTGGGAGACCTGAGGCCCAGGGAAGCCTGCTCATTTTTTGTAGAAAACCAAAAAGAATGTAAAAACAATTTATTAGGAATAATAAGAGAGTTGAACAAGATGGATGGGTATAATATTATTGTATAAAAGCCAATTGTATTTCTTTACACCAGCAACAAATACCTAGAAAATATCTGGCAAGTGTAAGAAAATATCAAGTGCTCAGGAATTAATCTAATAAAAGATATACAAAGTCTATTTGGAGAAGTATAAAATATTATATCTTTAATGTATAATGAAAACTATAAATGAGGCATTAAGTGAAGACCTGAATGAAGAGATTAACTGTGTTCATGCGTAAGGAGATTCATTATTGCAGATACCATGTCTTCTCCAGTTGGAATTCCAATCAAAACCTCAATAGAGTCTCTTCATGAATCATTGAAAGCTGATTCTCTTACAGTATTTTCAGGTAGATTCATCTGTATTTTTGGTGATTTTGGTGAAGTGTTCATGCCTTAGAGAATAAGGCTATCTTTTGCTTTCTTTTTTTCTTTACACATTTCTAGGGAGTTGGTGATGGACAGGGAGGCCTGGCGTGCTGCGATTCATGGGGTCCCAAAGAGTCGGACACGACTGAGCGACTGAACTGAACTGAATGTCTGTTCATCTCACATCTAGATTGAGCATCTGATTAAATAACAAAGGCTCTGCAGCTATTATTTTGGACAAAGGGTCCTTTAATTTTGTCCAGTTTCATCCTCCACAAATCATCAACTTAAGGACAATGTAAAATAATTATATTTGGGAAAGTTGCAGTCCCTTTTCCATGTTTCCTTAGCAATCCTCTTGGTCTTATGTGTAATCATCAGTCTTGACATTACAAGAAAATTCTGAGTAGGGTTCACTCTGCTTCTGTGGGGTGAATGCAACAATTCATTATTCAAATTATGTTGATGCAGGTTTATTGCTCTTATTTGTTTTTCTTCACATTGTGTGTGCAAATGTGAATAGGAAGTATGGTTATGCATATTCAGAGGCATGTGAATCTCAGCTAAATTTCCTCTCTAACTTGGGCTGGAGTAGTGAATGGCTCCAGGAAATGGCCTCAGCTATAGTGGTGGTGGTGCCCCCACCGCATATGGGACAAGATGAGTGGGCTCGCAGTCTGAGGGAGAAGGTGGGTAGAGAGTCCTCGCTGGATGGTGGGACTCAGATACCCAGTTATGTTGTATTTTAATATAAAAGCATGCAATTTTAAAACCAAGTGTCTTGCTATGAAGTCTTCTTAAATCTTAAGCAATAATAAAAATCAAATATGTGAGGAAGCCATATTCTCACTGCTATCTTATCTATAACCCCAATGTTCATTGCGGCACTGTTTATAATAGCCAGGACATGGAAGCAACCTAGATGTCCATCAGCAGATGAATGGATAAGAAAGCTGTGGTACATATACACAATGGAGTATTACTCAGCTATTAAAAAGAATACATTTGAATCAGTTCTAATGAGGTGGATGACGCTGGAGCCGATTATACAGAGTGAAGTAAGCCAGAAAGAAAAACACCAATACAGTATACTTACACATATATATGGAATTTAGAATGATGGTAATGATAAACCTGTACGCAAGACAGCAAAAGAGACACAGATGTATAGAACGGCCTTTTGGACTCTGTGGGAGAGGGAGAGGGTGGGATGGGTTGGTAGAGTGGCAGTGTAACATGTGTGATATCATAAGTGAATCAAATCGCCAGTCCAGGTTTGATGCAGGATGCAGGATGCTTGGGACTGATGCACGGGGATAATCCAGAGAGAGGGTGTGGGGCAGGAGGGGGGAGGTGGGGGTCGGGATTGGGAGTTCATGTATACTCGTGGCTGATTCATGTCGATGTGTAGCAAAACGAATACAGTATTGTAAAGCAAAACAAACTAAAAAATAAAAATTAATTAAAGAAAAAAAATTTTAAAAATAAAAAATTTGTGACTTACAAGTCCATTAGTAAGAGGTGGACCTCATTTTCTAAACAGAAGTTACTTTTCATCTGAAATATGTTGACATATATTAGTTTCAGCTATCTCCATAGTTATCTGACATTTTCAGACATTATGAAATGATCACAATGATAAGTCTAGTAACCATCTATCCACATACAAAGTTATTACAGCACTGCTGATCATACTCCTTATGCTGTGTATTAAATCCCCTAAAAGTTACTTTTTTAAGTGTACAGAGCACAGATTGCCAAGTAATGTGAGCAGTATGATCCTATAAAAAGTTTCCTTTAAATTTATGAGCATAAAGATGTGGAAGGATACCAAAAGTACCTGAGAGGAGGATGGAATTAGTAAGGAGTATGTTGGGGAGATACTTATTATTTGTATATGTCTTTATTATATGCTTTGTTAAAATGAGTATTTTACTTATGTAAATAAGAGGATAATACATTTAAGGTGAAGCATCCTTTTCTCCACATTTTTATTATAAACACTTTCAAACATATAACAAAGTTGAAAGAATTTCACAATAAATATCTGTATACCCACCATCAATCCACCTCATTTTTGATGTATTTCAGAATACATTGATATCAGTACACTACCCTCCTGAGTAATTAAGTATGGATATCATTAATTAGAATTCTGTAGTTGTTTACAGTTTGCTGCAGTGCCTGTTTGATTAGAGAAGTAATACATATTCATCAGAGAAAATTGAAAATTATACGTAAAAATTTTATAATTCTATCAGTATCTATTTGTATCAGGTATTGTACTTTGCTAGCACCATCTCATTTAACCCTTTCCCAAGCCTTAATAAGTAGCATGACCCCTATTTTGCAGATAAGGAATTTGTAGGCAAGTGACTACAATCCTCACAGTAGTGGAATTATAATATGCACCAAGCGTGTCCCAGCCGCTCACCCGTCATTACATGTGGCCCTGCTGCCTTGATTCCATCCCGCCTCACTCTGAGATAAACGCTGGTGACTCTTCAGACCCTTTTCTAGATGTTTGTGTTTCCACAAAAGTATTTTTTCACAAAAATAGCTTTACATTGTGTGTATTACTTTGGAACTAGCTTTCTTCCATCTTGGCAAACCTCCTTCACATCTTGTTAATGGCTATAGAACATTCTGCTGAGTGACCATAGTATCTTATAACTGCTTTATTGCTGAATATGTTTCCAGTTTTTGTTAACAACTGTGAGGGTCTAAATCTTCATATATACTATCAATAGTAATTACATCCTTAGGTTCACAAGTGAAATCGGTGGGTCAGATTGTGCGTTGTTTCTATTTTTGGGGGGGTCAAATATGATGCATGTTTTTATTTGTGTAAATGTGCTATATGACTTCAGTCATGTCCGACTCTTGCGACCCCATGGACTATAGCCTGTCAGGCTCCTCTGTCCATGTGATTCTCCAGGCAAGAATACTGGTTTGGGTTGCCATTTCCTTCTCCAGGGGACAGATAGTGACTTAACAACAACAAAATAGTTATAGGCCAGCATCAGACTGCCCGTGGCTCTATTTGAAGGGGCAGTCGATGTCACATCTTCTTGGCCCACCATTGTGTGCTATCCTGAAACTGATGGGGTGTGTGTAGTTTCTACTCTGAAGACAAATTCCCAAATTTATATTTTGGAAATTGCTTTTATCAAACTCCTC
>SJXQ01001100.1:38549-81172 GCA_006408695.1 Aepyceros melampus
CCTACCAGTAATACACACACACACACACACACACACACACACACCCACCCACCCACCCAGCAAGTCTTCTCCATCCTAGCCAGGGCTGGCGTGAAATACAAAATTAAAAAAATATTTTATAGTTAGATAAATAAAGCATTTATGCTTTGTTTGGCATTCTTGAGATTAATGAGGTGGGACCCATGTTCCCATACTTATTCATTGCTTAGTTTCTCCTTTCACATTCTGCTTGTTTGTGTTTGCACATTTCAATTTTAACTTAGTCTCTTGAAGTAGAATTTAAAACCATTCGATGTTAAAGTCTACGTTAAGACTGAAATTTTATTTTTCACTCAGAGTTTACTTTCTGAGAAGTGTGGTAAAGGCAGCTACACTGGGAGTAGAAAGCAATAGCAGAAAGGTTTATGTTTTCCTCTTGGTCACAGATAAATCTCTGAGATTACTGTGAAGGAAGGAAGCATTTTAGGATTCATTTGTACAGAGCTTCTCAAGTGACTCCAGTGGCCACGGAGGCCCTCCTGCACCAACCACAAGGGCAGAGGTTCAACTAACTGATGGTTGGCTTTGAAGCAGCCTGTGGCCCTGAGTGTCCTTCACGGGGGCAGAGGACATTCACTGCCGATGGGACAACCCTGGGAAAGGGGAGCAAGACTGAGTGTGGGTGAAGTAGCAGCCATGGAGTTGGAGAGCAGAGAAGAGAGGGCTAATAGTTTCGCTTCGCCTTTTCTGATGAGTACACCTCATCTTTTCTGTCTGCCCTGCTTGATGGTGAGAAAAAGCTGTGCCCCACCATGGGGGCCCAAGTCCTGTCTCCACACTAGGGGGGTGACCCAGTGGCTCCCACTACGTGTGAGGTGTCGGAGGACAGGGGAGCCTGGCACAGTAACGTACATTTGCTCAGAATTCACTTATGGTCTCAACAATGCTTCCCTGGCCTCAATGGGCTTCCCTGGTATCTCAGAAGGTAAAGAATCTGTTTGCATGTAGGAGACCCAGGTTCGATCCATTGGTCGGGAAGATCCACTGAAGAAGGGATGGCTACCCACTCCAGTATTCTTGCCTAGAGAATCCCATGGATAATGGAGCCTGGTGGGCTACAGTCCATGAGGTCACAAAGAGTCAGACACGAAAGAGCAACTAACACACACTTTATTTGATGATGCTTATTCTCCATGGAAGCATGATAGTGAAACACAAGCTATAGGAGAAAAAGATCTGAAGAAACAACTTAATGTTAATTCTGGTGTACTATGAGTGATGATACTTTTACTCCTTTCTCTTTTTCTTAATTTCTATAATGAGCATAGTTACATATGTAAAGGAAATACTAGTAAGTCAAATTTAAAAAACATTCCCCCTGGTAAGACTCTCCTGCTAAGTTAGGTTCAAGAAATAGAAAAGTTTTTCATCCCGATGCACAGAACTTGCAGCCTATGAGTGCAGGTTCTTCTGTATTGGTAATTAAACTTTAAGAGAGAAGGAAGCAGTTTAGTAGCAGGAGTAATTTAAAGCCACAACTGAGTATTCCAGATCCCCCCCAGTCCTTGTGTGGATCATGTGACTGGCAGCCAGAGGAAGACCTGCTGAAATCTGATAACATTTCGCTCCAATCCAAAGTGGCCCTTTGCTTATAGGCTTGAATCCACATTCACTGAGATTAAATTATCTTGACTCCACTAAAAGGTTCTGGAAGGAGAGGTTACACAAAGGGAAACTTGCCTAATGAGACATCATTTCCCTTCATCACTGGTCCCAGAAAGTGAAATTTCATTTATAAAACATAGAGTCATGAATATAGAAAACACATGTATATTTACTAAGGAGGGGGAGGGGAAGGGATAAATGGGGCAATCAGGATTGACGTATACAAACTACTGTATATAAAATAGGTAACTAATAAGCACAGGGAAGTCAACTCAGTACTCTGTAATGGGAAAAGAATCTAAAGAGTGGATATATGTATATGTGTAACTGATTCACTTTGCTATACACTTGAAATTAACATAACCTTGTAAATCAACCATGTATCAATTTTAAAAAAAGACAAGCCGGTCCCCCAGTGAGCTGAGTGATATCTGAGGAGAAAGGGCAAGAGAGTAAAAGGGGCCTGAAGCAGGCATGGAAAAGTTCTTGAAAACTGAAGAAATGGTACCATTTTGTTGGCTTGATATTCTTGGCATGCTCATTAGTCTATAAAAAGGGCCTTGCCAATGTCATAAGTCGAGTTCTAAAAGCCCGAGGCTTTTAAACTTGAAGGAGTACAGCAAAGAACGGACCTCACACAGAATATATCACAAAAAGTGACAAAAGTTGATTAATTACTCATATTAAAACTAATTTGCAGTAATGGTATTAACATTCTGAAGCTAGCTATTTCCTTCAGTTTGCTGCTTGTCGTTGGGAACCTCTCTTCTTTGTTCATTTCTTAAAGGAACCATCTTTCACTTTCCCTCTTTTGTAACCTGTTTCCTCTAAGGACTATAAATATCTGAGTTTCACTTATTTAACCAAGATTTCCTTCCTGACAGAGGTTCTTCAAGAACTCAGTTGCGAAAGTGAGTTACATGTTTGAATTGAAATCTGAAATTACTAAAGAAAAAATAATTTAAAATAGCAGGTTCTTTTCTTGGGCTGATTGTTTGAAACAATTCTTTTAAGCAGGACATGTTAAGGACATGACCTGATATCAGTTTCTGTTTCCTTTTCTCCAAATTTTAATTAATTCTACTTAAGAAAAGAGTCTTCTTGAAGCTGTATAGGTTACCAGCAAGTGTTCTCCTTCCAAAAATTATCTTTCATACACTTATAAATGATATAGATCCTCAAACTTAAAAAAAAAGTACTTATCATAGTGTCTTACAGGGCATTAAAGGTAGTGATTATTTTTACATCTTGGTGAAGGCGTTTCTGTTCTCCCCTGGTGTGAGTGACGTAGTACGAAGCCACCTCCTCTTTTGTGTTCCAACTGCCTGGGACAGCAGTGTCCTCATATAAATAGCATTAGGAGCTGTGTATTGGACTAGTTCTTTTTGAACCATTGGCCAAACCTTGCTGTCTTCCATTGAGCTGAATTTTCCAATATGTTCATGGAACACTAGTCCCAAAGGAGGACACTGTCCCACAAAAACAAAAAACACCACCAAAAAAAATCTGTCGGCTAAACTAATTTGGGGAGATATAAGAGAGTGAACATAAAGTAAGCTTAATATTTTCTACTTAAACTTGAATGCCAGTGATTGTCCACGTCAAACTGGTGTTGATTGATAAGAATGATTTGTCTTACCTTCAGCTTTTAAATGGCTGCCATGCAGTGACTCTCTCTGTGTAAGGTATTTGCCTCCTGGTCCCAACCAACTCCTTCCTACTGAAACAGTCTTCCTCATAGACCTGACCACTGCCATCTCCATGGATTCTGATAAGGCTAACAAAGCCAGATGGCTGTGGACAACCCTGTCATAACTCTGGTTCACATCTGCTGGCAGGATAAAGCCCTCTGAATTTTCAATTCTATCTGTGGTACAGCATTAGTGATGAGATCTTACTTTCTTTTCCAAGAAGCTTTTCAAGTGAATATTTCATGAACAGAGCAGCCTGGTCGAAGGATACAGTCTTTCAAGATAATCTGGAGTCGGATCACAGAGTCTGAGTTTACTTGTAGACTTGTCATAATTTATATATTTGAAATTGGACAGTTACTTAAACTTGCTGGGCCTCAATTTCTTCACCTGTGAAATGGGAATAATAATGGGACTGACTTTATAGAGCTGTTCTGAAGGTTGAATGAGATCATAGTTACATCAGAACAGTTACTTGGACATACTTAGCAATAAACAAGTAGCGGTCATCATCAGGGCTTTCCAGGCGGCTCAGTAGTGAAGAATCTGCCTGCCAAGTCAGGAGACATGAGTTTGACCCCTGGGTCTGGAAGATCCCCTGGAGAAGGAAATGGCAATCCATTACAGTTATCATCATCATCATCATTATTTCATTTTCAGAAGCTGAGGTTGGGATTTGCAGTTGCCTGATACTGCCTTTGAGAGTGTGTTTATAACTGGATCTTTCTTGTCCTTTTGGAAGGCATGATGCTTTCAATAGCCATAGACACTAAATCATATGAGTGAGTCTTGAGGATCTGTTGTGGAAATGATAGCGCGTTCGGAGTTGGAAAGGACTGCAATAGCAGTCAAGTCCCACTCTCATTTTATAGATGTACAGGTTCAGGTAAGGTGACTTCCAAAGCTCCCCCGGCCATTAGCTGCAGATGGAGTTGATAAGAGAACCTAGGACTGCACTTCAGGGGTGTAGGACAGTGATATTAGTTATCTTGTTTTCTGCTTGCATTTGTGGATTGTACTGAGGTTAACCTTCCTGAAGCATAAAGAAGCTCTATAAGAGGAGAGGAAGGGAAACGTGGTGGAAAAGACATTTTGGAGCCAGAGAGCTCTGTGTTGCTCTCCTGTATGTGACTGTGTAGTGACCTTCTGTGACTTTCACTACCATCATGTGTTTGGGGATGCTAATATTTGCTTTTCAGCATTACTGAGAGGGGCGAATGAGAAAATACATAAAACTACTCTGAATGTAGTAGCTTCTCAATAGATGGTAATTATCATTAAAATTTACTGTTAATGGAGTTTTAATAGATAAGTACCAGTGCCAGAAACAGTTACCTGATAATAGCAGAGGTGGAAAGGGATTGTGAGACCTATTTAATCTAATGCTTATTGAACAGGATCATACACAGTGGAGGGTAAGTAGCCATGTGCAAAAGTGAATGAAATGGTATGTCATTAGGAGTGTTGATTTGGGTTTGTTTTTTTGTTTGTTTGTTTGTTTTTTGAGGAAATTTTCAGAGGTGAGTCATTGAAAACATTTAAAAAATTACATGGATAGTCTATGGAATAACATTCAAAGTTAACAAACATTTCTTTTTTTTTCCTTCCTTTATTTTATTTTTTAAAAATTTATTTATTTATTTTTTGGAGGCTAATTAGTTTACAATATTGTATTTCTTTAAGAAAAAGCATGGAACTTCAAACAAAGTTTTAATTTTGCAGCAGACTGCTCTGAAATATACTATGAACCTCCAAGCCCAGATTCCAGAATGCTCACTCGGCATGGCATTGGGGATAGTTCGATGGAAATGCTTGAGAATCATTAATTTAACCTGTCATCTTACTGCTGGGTGATAAATCTAATCATCTAAGGAAAGACAGACTGAGATGACGGGTGCCTGGCGCTGCCAAGCTCCCCTTGCAAGTGGTGTGGTGGTCAAGCAATGACAGTCGGATGAGGTTGGCTTTCAGAAGCCTTCCTGGGGTCCAGACCCACACATCTTCTCTCACCTTATTCTCACTCTCTAAATGTCCAGTCCTCAGTTCTGGGATCTGTTTGAGGTGGCATTTATTCTTTGTGTCTGCCAATCATCTGTCTTTCCTTCTGCTGGTAACAACGACTGATCTTCTCTACCCTCCCTCCCTCAGCCTATGAGTCTTGGATGGCAGTACTCCTGACTGCTGGGGCAAGGGTAGCCACATGACCCAAAGCTGACCATGAATCTGTTCCTTTCTTTCCTGGTTCCTGTGATGCTTTCTCCCCATGAACTTAAAGCCGTGATGATGTCAGCCTCGAGTTCCCTGTTAGCGAGGAAGTGATGTAAATTAAGCCCTTGGTTTTGCTTTCATCCAAAGTTGTGGGATTTGAGTTTTCTGTTGTTTGTGTCATTCTGTATTGGTATTTACCCTTGGCTTTTCCACCCTAATTAGTTACCAGAACTATTTGCCCTTCTTTATCTTGAACATAAATTATGTATCCCTTTTTATGATTCAAAATTTTTATAGATTATATCCCATTTAAAAGTATTATAAAAGCTTAGCTCTATTACCTGTGTTGTATAATAATATATCCTTGTAGCTTACTTGTTTAAACTCAGTGGTTTGAACTTTTTAATCTCCTACTGCTATTTTGCCCTTTCCCCATTCCTTCTCCCTACTGGTAAACACCAGTTTGTTCTCTACATCTGTGAGTGGTTGTATTTTGCTATAGGCCTTTTTTTTTGATTCTACATTTATTTATTTTATAATTTTATTTATTTATTTTTGACTGTGCTGGGTCTACATTGCTGTGAGGGCTTTTCTCTAGTGGGGCAAGTGGGGGCTCCTCTCTACCTTTGATGCCTGGACTTTTCGTTGCAGTGGCTTCTCTTGTTGCAGAGCATGAGCTCTAAGGTGGGTGGGCGCCAGCAGTTGCAGCTCTTGGTCTCCAGAGCACAGGCTCACTAGTTCTGGGGCATGGATTTAGCTGCTCTGTGGCATGTGGAGTCTTCCTGGACCACAGATTGAACCCATGTCTCCTGCACTGGCAGGTGGATTCTTTCCCACCTAGCACCAGGAAAGCCCTAGATGCCACATTTAAATGATAACATATAGTATTTATCTTTTTCTGTATGAATTAGTTCACCACGCATAGCACCCTCTGGGTCCATCTGTGTTGTTGCAAATGACAGAGTTTCATTCTTTTTTATGGTTGAGTAGTATACCATTGTGTATATACCACATCTTTATCCATTTGTTTGTTGGACACTTAAGTTGTTTGCATATCTTGGATATTGTAAATAATGCTGCTGTGAACGTTGGGATACATGTGAAATCTTTTTGAATTAGTGTTTTTATTTGGATATATACTCAGGAGTGGAATTGCTGGATCATATGGTAGCTCTATTTTTAGTTTTTTGAGGAACCTCCAAAATGTTTTCCATCGTGGCTGTACAATTTACATTTCCACCAACAGTGTACACTGGTCCCCTTTTCTCTTCATCCTTGCCAACGTTTTTTGTTATCTTTTTGATGATAGCCATTCTGACAGGTGTGAGGTGATACTTCATTATAATTTTGATTTGCATCTCTCTGATTAGTGATATTGAACATCTTTTCATGTGCCTGTTGCCATCTGTATGTGTCTTCTGACCATTTTAAAATCAGTTTCTTTTACATTGTGATGTATGAACTGTTTATATACTTTGGATACTAATCCCTTATTGGTGATATTCAAGTATTTCCCCCCATTTACTAGGTTGTCTTTTTGTCAATGATTTCCTTTGCGGTGCAAAAGCTTTTATTTAAGTCCTATGTGTTTATTTTTGCTTTTGCTTCCTTTACGATAGATCATACACACAAACACATACACAGATATATTGCAACAATTTATGTCAAGGAGTGCTCTTTGTGTGTTTTCCTCTTAAGAGATTAGTAGTATCCAGTTTTAGATTTAAGTTTTTAATCCATTTTATTTTTGGGTAGGTTGTTAGAGAATGTTCTAATTTCATTCTTTTACATGTACCTGTCCAGTTTATGCAGTATCACTTATTGAAAAGCCTATCTTTTCCCCATTGTATTTTCTTATCTCCTTTGTCATAGATTAATTAGCCATACGTTTTTGGATTTATGTCTGGACTCTCTATTCTTTTCTCTTGATCTGTGTGTCTGTTTTTGTGCCAGTACCATACTGTTTTGATGATTGTGGCTTTGTTGTATAGTCTGAAGTCAGGGTGCATGATTCCTCCAGCTCTGTTCTTCTTCCCCAAGATTGCTTTGGATATGGATATTGGGGGTCTTTTCTATTTCCATATGGATTTTAAAATTATTCTAGTTCTGTGAAAAATATCTAAAACAGTTGAGCTTTGTGTTAACTCTTAAACAGGAATGAGGGTTTTCCAAGTGGACCTAAGCATGCAATCCTTGAAACTGGAACAGTATGTTCCAAAGACACGGCTAGTTCAGGAGCTAGAAGCAGTCATAGTTGTAAAACACAGAATAACAAAATTCAAGTAACAGGTTCTGTTTCTCTTTATAATCACTATAATATCTTCGAGAATCTACTGTAGGCAGTTCTTGCTTTGTACAGTCCCCATAGAGACAAACATCAGTTTCCACAACTTAGGTAAATACACCAGCCCTTCAATGACGGGGTTCAAACTTCAGTTACTAGTTTAGTATATTAACTATGATGAATTGCATGAAGTAAAGACCTACACTGTGGGCTCTTCAGTCCACAAGTCACGGTATAAATAATAGGTACAGATCATGGTCAGTGACCAATTGTGATGCTTTTTCAAAGGTCTTTGGTAATTCATCACTGTGAATGTCAGCACATGCACAGACAGTGAAATGTGTGGTTGTGTTGTTTCCTTTTGTCCAGTGATAATCCACCTGACAGTTATAAAAATGGATAATCAAAGGGGAAATTGGCTGGCAAAGATGAAAGTGCTATGAAGAAATGAAAATAATGCTGGATGTGAAATCCAGATCTAACCTGAACAGAGATCATAGAAGAAACAGCTGACAATGCAAATGTTCACACCGCGTCATTTAAGACTAGATACGCAGCCAGAGGAACTCAGTGAAGGTGAATTTACTGACATTAATGAGGCAAGTGGCTGTGATGAAAAATATAAAGACATCCCAGAGAAGTGGTACCAGGTAAAAACTCCACATGAAAGGAAATCTTGGAGATATTTCATGACACTGAAAAAGCAAAGGAAAAAGTGTTGGAAGCTCGTCCAAACTTAGGAAGGAGTATAACAGTTTGTCAAGGCATAGACAGAAATGCTCATTTCAGATCATCAATGCTAGGACCAGAATTCCAGTGCCATTTAAAGTACTTTTGATACTTTAAAAAAAATTTTTTTTTGGCATATTCTTGCTTTCCACCAACAGTGTACACTGGTGAATTGGCTATAGGTATACATATGTCCCCTCTTTTTTGGATTTCTTTCCTATTTAGGTCACCACAGAATAGTGTCCCCTGTACTATAGAGTCGGTTCTTATTAGTTATCTATTTCATACACAGTAGTGTATTTGTGTTAATCCCAGTCTCCCAGTCCACCCCACTCCCTTTCCCCTCTTGGTAATCATAAATTTGTTCTCTACCTCCATGATTATATTTCTGCTTTACAAATAAGTTCATCTATACCATTTTTATACTTTTAAACAAAGAAATAAAGCACCTTTAATTCATGTTGTTTCCACTATTTTAAATTGCAGCTTCAGTTCAGTCTTTCAGTCATGTCCGACTCTTTGCGACCCCATGAATTACAGCATGCCAGGCCTCCCTGTCCATCAACAACTCCCAGAGTTCACTCAAACTCATGTCCATCGAGTCGGTGATGCCATCCAGCCGTCTCATCCTCTGTCATCCCCCTTTCCTCCTGCCCCAATCCCTCCCAGCATCAGAGTCTCTTCCAGCTCTTCACATGAAGTGCCCAAAATACTGGAGTTTCTGCTTCAGTATCATTCCTTCCAAAGAAATCCCAGGGCTGATCTCCTTCAGAATGGACTGGTTGGATCTCCTTGCAGTCCATGGGACTCTCAAGAGTCTTCTCCAACACCACAGTTCAAAAGGGTCAATTCCTCGGTGCTCAGCTTTCTTCACAGTCCAACTCTCACATCCATACCACTGGAAAAACCAGAGCTTTGACTAATTGCAGCTTACTAAGTATCAATTTTACTATTCTTCATTCATAGCACAAAATAAGATCTTTTAAACATTCCAGTCAAAAAGTTTAAAAGTCACAGAAGAATCATGCTTTCCCTCACTGATTGTGAAGATTGTTTTGCATGGTTTCTGCTTGTGTGTTTGTTTCTCAGTCCCACCATATTGCTGCCAAAACTTGGCCTCTATTCACTGGTGCTGAATAGAAACACAGAGAGAGTTTTGGGTGAAGTAGAATAGAGTACGTTTTACTTCTTTGCCAGGCAAAGGGGGCCATAGTGGGCTGATGCCTTCAAAACTGTGTGATGCACTCTGCAGGAGGGAGCGAGGGGTTTTATGGTGTTTAAAGAGCAGGGCGTGATCAGCTTGTGGACAGTTCTCGGATTGGTTGGCAGCAAGGTGAAGTTTCAGGCATCATCAGCCTTCTGGTTTCAGCTAGTCTGAGGTCTGTGTTCTTGTGGCCATCAGTTTTCATCTAGAGGGGGTCTGCTTCCTGTAGAAAACAACTTAGGAATGTGTGTCAGACCCTCTTTCAGGTGACTTCCTAGTTAGGAAGTGATTCTGCTAGGTGGCAAAATTATAGTCTAAATTGTTACCAGTCCCCCAGCCCAATAGCTGTGCTTTGTTTCTACATCTTCACATTTCCCAATCATTAACTCTGGAACAAGCATTTTAGTTCAAAAGACAAGACCATGATGGCTTGTTCATGGTTTCGATATTATGCAAAGCAAGAACGGCTTGTTTTAAATGTGAGAAGGTGTAGTACCAGAGGAGCTGAGGATATAAATTGCTCCTGAAGTGAGCTTGAACAGTATTGAATCATTACAAATTTACTTATGTGATAAACACATTTAGCGTATTGACTGTATAACTGGGGATTGTCTGAATTAACTTCCATGTAACAAATGTTTATTAAAGGATAAACAATATAAATGTGCTAATTTGAAGCTCATGTAGATAACACAGAAACTCCGCAGTAATCACAGCAATTGTTTAGAACTTAGAGTGAGAAAAGGTGTTTTTGTTTTGTTTTGTTTTGTTTTTCGTGGTGAGAGAAGTAGTTTGTCACTGACATTGCTTTGACTCACTGACTCATAGGGATATTAAAAAGTAGACTCAATTTTAGTTAGTTTTATTGTTTTACTTTCAGTAGATTTGCTCACCTTAGTGCCTGTGCCTGAATGGGCCATTCCTGCCCCCCTGCTGTTGGCACATCACTGAAAATATCCTCAGAGAAGCACAATGGAGTGGAGTGTCATCAGAAGACAGTAAAAACTGAAAGGCATTTTGCAGAGGAACTGATGGAGAGGGCCTGAGCTAGGGCGGTCCCAATGGAAATTAGCTTAATTTAGGCTATTGGTCTTCATAATGTAGCTAAGTTTAATCCCCACCTGAGATCACCACTGTCTCTTAAAATTTCCACCACAGCTCATTTCTATCAGATGCATTTTTTTTGTAGTTGCCATTGCTGATTACTTTTGAACTTTGCTTGAACTGAACTGTGAACTTGGGAATTGCCCATCCATTTGTCCCTGAACTTCCAGCTTTTCCCATATCCAGTGACGTGTACACTAATATGTGTACAGTAGCCAGACCCCTAGTTTGGTTTGATCTAGACTATCTAGCCAATTGTACTTATCATCATTAGTGAAACAGATTCTAGAATCCCCTAACATATAACACCTTTTAAAATACCCTACAGTTGAGCCTTGAACAATAGGGATTTGAACTTCATGAGTCCAGTACTCAGAATTTTTTCAGTAGAAATACTACAGTACTATACAATTGATGGTTGACTGAATCCAAGAATGTCGAACCAGCAATGTGGAGCACTAACTGTACGTTATTCATGGATTTTTTGACTTCTCAGAGGGTTGGGGTCCCTGACCTGGTGTGGATCAACTGTAATTTTTAAAGACAGGAACTTGCCCCACCCCACCTTGTCTTCCTGAAATGACTATACCTATTTTCCTTTTTTAGGTCATCATTCTCCAACAACTGCTTATAGATTTGATTCTTCTATCACATATATTTTAATTGTATATCTGAATGTCCCAGAAAAAGTTCAATAACAACAACAGTCATACAGAAGTCTCGAGTTATAATAATGTAGTTAAGCCAGAAATCCAAACTCAGACTGCAGATTTACAAATCTCATTTTCATATACAGTAGAAACTCCTTGGGAAGCTTTAGCTATATCTATTACTTGGTTGCCAAAAAAAGATTTTTTTTTTATAAAAGAATATTTTCTAAAGTTGCACAAAAGAAATTTTATCTTTTGGGAGTAACAAAAACTGAGGTGAGTGACATTTAGGGAATTAAGCTGTAAAATGAGTTAAGTTTGGGGTATACTGAACTTTTGTATTAAGAGTTGTTTGAATGCAGAAACAGCTTAATGTCTTTCTGGAGTAAAATGAGTTTGGGATTTTTTTTTTTGAAAAATGCTAATGCAACATATTATAAAAATTTCCCATATCGTTAGATGGAAGCAGCTAAAATAATGACAAGACTTCTGGGAAGGCCTACGGTGCTCTTGGAAGAATTGATCATGTTTTCCAGTGTGAACTTTGCTCTGGATGCTGTAACTGCTAGAGGCAAAATGTGAAACGACTTTTATTGCAGAGAGGAGGACTAATATTAACAAACACAAGAAAAGACCAAAGAAGACCTCTGAAATTCACAATAAATGTATCAATACTGTATGGAGTATGAGGTGAGACTATGACAGTATGAGGTAACTCCACAAAACATAAAAAGTGTGGCTCACTGCTTTTTGTTGAAATTACAATGATTTCATCCAAGTCAAGCTATTCTCAGATTGGTTAAATGTGTTAGGAGATTACAAGTGGCAACATACTTTCAAAAGGGGTCTTAGAGATAGCTCCAGTGTATTCTGTGTTCCTCTGCTTCAGTTCAGTTCAGTCCAGTCGCTCAGTCATGTCCGACTCTTTGCAACCCCAACCGCTGCAGCATGCCAGGCTTCCCTGTCCTTTACCATCCCCTGGAGCTTGCTCAAACTCATGTCCATTGAGTCGGTGATGCCATCCAACCATCTCATCCTCTGTTGTCCCCTTCTCCTCCTGCCTTTAATTTTTCCCAGCATCAAGGTGTTTTCCAATGAATCAGTCCCTCTGCTTAGGTAGGCAATATTAATTTCTGCTGGGGACACTTTTACTTCCAGGTTTTTTTCATCTCATGGTGTTTATAATGAAGGGGTACTTAGAAACCCAAACATGCCTATAGAGAGGTTTTGATAAGGAAACTGCTTGGGGTGGAGTAAGTAAAATCAGATACAATAGATGAAATGGATTAAGGGAGGAACTAGGGGATCATGTAGGGAAATTTAGAAAGACTTTTTAGAAAGGTTATTTTGTTTGTGGTATATTCTTGAAACATTTGACACACTGTTGAAACTTATCCTATTCCTTACGATGGAGGATTTTGGGAATAAGCAGGTTCACGGGCTACAGAGGTATGGATAGCCAAGTACTGACTGGCCAGATAAAGCTAGTGCAGTTCTCAGGCTGAGTGATTATGTGTCTATTACTAACCTTGTAGTCATCACCTTGGGAAGCATAGAAACATTATAAAAATAAAAATACCAAATGTGCCCTTTGCAGATATTAAAATCTGAATCTTTTACAAGGTGTGGTTCATTTTTTGTTTTTTTTTAAAAAGTTATAAAATATTGTTTTTTGATGTGCCATAAATCTGTCAGGTTGGCTAAGTACAAAAATAGATTTATCTCTTTATCCTCAGTAGTGAAATCTTGGTTTTATGATTCCAGGTCAAGAAAATGATGTTTTGATTACATTAATACTAAGTACTTCCAAACTATGATGTTTAATAATGATTTACCTTTTACAAAATATTTGCACAAATGTTATTTCAACTGGAGTCATCAAACGGGAGAAATGTAAGAGTTAAGCGAAATTTTTCTTGAAAATGCTGAAAGAAAATGATTCTTTTAAATGTTTCATTAATATATAATGTAATATAGACTTTACATCTCCTTGTCCCAATGTATGTTATTCTGTTATAGTTTTAGCCTTAGGGTAAGATGATATTTTAATGACACACCAGCTTATTAATAAAACAATGAATCCTCCTCATAGGAAGTAATTTCATTAAAATAAGCTTTTATTTTAATCCAGCTCAACTCAGCCATGATTGATTGTGTGTACACCGTGTGAAGGGTGCTGTGCTGGGTGCTGTGAGCCATATCAGGAGTAAACCTACTTCTTGCATTCAAGGAGCAATAAGTACATAATAGAAGCCAGTCAAGAGTGGCATATCACTCTTCTTTGAGGAGTGAAGGGGAGGCAAGGCACAGATAGAAGAAACTATGATTCTAAGCTGAACTTGATGATGCTAGAGAAATGAAAGCAGTTTGCCATGGGAGTTCACAGGCAGAAAATGGAGCCCTGAGCTGGTAGGATGGAGAAAGCCTTCATGGATGTAGTAAGTATGACATGAACTTTGAAGAAGAAATATTTGGAGAAGTGAAGTTTAAACACAATCATGGGCAGAAACAAAAGTCTTTGAGTTGAGGCTGTCTTAATAAGTTGAACTTTCTTTTCTTCCAAAGATGTCTATAAATCACCGTGTTATCAGTGAATGACATAGACACTCAGTCTATGGTCTGGATTATCTCATCCAGTGTTTTTTAGGAAACTCTGGTCCAGAGAAGTTAAGTGTCAGTCTACAAACCCAGGGGACTTGTTGAAGGAATCAGACTAGAGCCTGCTTCCTTATTTTCAGGCCTTTGCTAAACTCAGTTTACTTACAAAACAAAACAATGACACAGATGTCTATAATTCTCAGGTTTTGGTTTTTTTCCCATTACTTAGGATGTTAATCGGAGAAGGCAATGGCACCCCACTCCAGTACTGTTGCCTGGAAACTCCCATGGGCGGAGGAGCCTGGTGGGCTGCAGTCCATGGGGTCGCTAAGAGTCGGATACGACTGAGCGACTTCACTTTTACTTCTCACTTTCACGCATTGGAGAAGGAAATGGCAACCCACTCCAGTGTTCTTGCCTGGAGAATCCCAGGGACGGGGGAGCCTGGTGGGCTACCGTCTATGGGGTCGCACAGAGTCGGACACGACTGAAGTGACTTAGCAGCAGCAGCAGCAGGATGTTAATATAAAGAAAAAATTTGGTTTTTTTTTTTGTTGTTGTTGTTGATGGGAGGTGGTTGGCACCCCACTCCAGTACTGTTGCCTGGAAACTCCCATGGGCGGAGGAGCCTGGTGGGCTGCAGTCCATGGGGTCGCTAAGAGTCGGATACGACTGAGCGACTTCACTTTTACTTCTCACTTTCACGCATTGGAGAAGGAAATGGCAACCCACTCCAGTGTTCTTGCCTGGAGAATCCCAGGGACGGGGGAGCCTGGTGGGCTACCGTCTATGGGGTCGCACAGAGTCGGACACGACTGAAGTGACTTAGCAGCAGCAGCAGCAGGATGTTAATATAAAGAAAAAATTTGGTTTTTTTTTTTGTTGTTGTTGTTGATGGGAGGTGGGATTGAGTTTTGTTTTTTTTTCTTAGTCTGTATATTGGCTTGCTATTGCTGCCATAATAAAAATACCATGGAATGGGTGGCTTAAATAGCAGAAGTTAATTGTTCTCACAGTTTTGCAGGCTAGAAGTCCAAGATCATGGTGTTATCAGGGTTGACATGTCCTAGATCCTCTTTCCTTGGCTTACAGATGGCCATCTTCTTACTGTGTCTTCAGATGTTTTTTCTCTGTGTATTTGCATTCCTACTTTCTTCTTATAAAAGCACCAGTCATATGGGATTGGTCATACTACATGACCTTGAAAGTGAAAAGTTTAGTTGCTCAGTCATGTCCGACTCTTTGTGACCCCGTGGATTGTAGATTATCAGGCTCCTCCATCCACGGGATTTTCTAGGCAAGAGTACTAGAGTGAGTTGTCATTTCCTTCTCCAGAGGATCTTCCCGACCCAGGGATCGAACCCAGGTCTCTCACCTTGTAGGCAGACACTTTACCACCTGAGCCACCAGAGAAGTCCTTATTTAATTATAATTCTTTCTTTGAAGGCTTTATCTCCAAAAATGATTACATTCTGGGGTACTCGGGGTTGGAAATTCATATGAATTTGGGGGAGACACATTTGAGCCCCTAACACTATGTCACAGTCTTGACTAAATGGAAGGAAATAATAATAGATGTCATTACTAGGTGGCAAGCATTTATCATATGTTTTCTCATTTAATCCCGACAATAAATAGTTATGCCCAATTAGCATAACTGTCATTGCCGTGACAAGGGAAAAGATTCTGTGAGAGGGTAAATGATATGGTTAGTACCAAATGTTTAGAAAATGGCAGAATCGAGACTCAAATATACTGTGTTGAGCTGTGGACCTACACTCCATTTTGCAGCAGAGCTCTAACAGCCTCTGATTGGGGTTGAAGGCGTGAGATTGCTAATCCCTTTAAAATTACATTTCCCTTTTCTCAAGACAAAGTTTTGGGGACGTATATTTAGGATATATTTCCTCTAAAATTTGGACTATAGGCATTTTGGAAATATAAGACGGGTAATTTTTTCCCTTAGAAATAGAGAACAAGGACTTCTCTAAGTCAGTGCTTCAGTGGCTGAGGATCCGCCTTCCAATGCAGGGGATTCGGGTTCAATCCCTGGTTGGAGAACTAAGATCTCACCTGCTTCCAGGCAACTAAGCCTGTGTGCCTTAGCTACTGAGCCTGTGAATTCTAGAGCCCACCTGCCTCAGCTAGAGAAGCCTCCATGTGCTGCATCTAGAGAAAGCCTTGTGCCTCAACAAAGACCCAGCACAGCAAAAAAGAGAAAAAACAAACAAACAAAAAGCACAAAGTATGGGGTAATTAACATATGGAGGAGATTTACCTTAACCTTTCCTGTTAGTTTATTCTCTCAAGAGGTCACTTTTATGCTGTCACCTGCAACCTTGCTCATAGCTGTTTGAAGGGTTTTTAGGCGTGGGGTCATTGCCCTTTCCAGGTTGACCCCCATTATTGCTCCTTCACTGGTGATGCGTGGAGTCATTGTGCCTGTGTAGAGGTAGGTAGAAGGTAGCTTCTGGTCTTTTAAGGGGTGAGTTTTCCTGAAGGCTAAATGTTCAAAGGTTTGCCAAAGAGCTGTCGGTGGAAAGTGCAATTTTTAGTTGTTGCACTTTCTCAAAAAGGAGAAAAGCAAAATGGAGACTTCCAGAATAAGGTTTCAAATGTACAGACAGGTGTCTGGATAAAACCAGGCAATTCTCTCAGCATATTGCTCTCATTTTATTTTTAATTACAGTGAGTTACAAGGTTAGTCCTGCTCTTTGGTTGCACTTTAATTATTCCCCCAATGTTGTCTTTCTGTGTTATGATCCCTTTAACAGGGAGGAGGAAATAGACGTTTAATTAACCAGATGTCACTCAATAAATCTTAAGTGTTATTCTCTGAATCAGAAAAGAAATTGCAAACCAGTGAAAAAGGACCTGGATTTTAAACTTATAATTTGGCATACTTTAGGGTTTTTATAATGATGACATATTTGAAAGTAAAATCAAGAAAGTTTTTTAAAATGTGGGGTTTCTTATGGATCTGATGAGCAGTACCATGAATCATGTTCTTAATTTTTCTATATGTGTATTCATGATTATTGGCTGTAGTATATTCTTAAAGTACTCTCTTTGTCAAATAAAGCTGATTACAGAGGAGAGCTCAACAAGGACGGAAAGTGGGAAGGTAGCAGACACGTTACCGATCAACAGCCATTCCTTTTCTTTGAAAATAGAACCCTGATTTCTGTTCACCCTCCTCCTAGGAGCTTTTCCTTCAAGAATAGCTGGGCTCTTCCCAAACAAGGAGGTAACTCTAGATTGGTCTTGCTGCGTCGTTGCTTCAGTCGTGTCTGACTCTGTGCGACCCCATAGATGGAAGCCAACCAGATTCCCCCATCCCTGGGGTTCTCCAGGCAAGAACACTGGAGTGGGTTGCCATTTCCTTCTCTGGATTGCTCTAAGCCAATTGTAATGGTGTCATTCACTTTCCGAGGTAACTGGCTTAAATGTGTGCATGTGACAAAGCTCTGACCAATGAAGGGAAACCTACCAAGGGCTTCTGAGAAGGAATTTTTTTTCCCCTCATTGGACATGTAGCAATGTCACAGTGCTTTGTACTTAATTTGCAAATTCCTGATATATGATAGGGAGCATTCTTTTTGTAGTATCCATTCAAGTCTACTGAATACCTGTATATTCAATGACTCTAGCTTGAGTTTTTAACATGAAATCACACACATTGTCTTCTTCACGAATGTTAATTTATCATATATATGTGATGTTTCACATACATTGTTTTCTGATACACAAGTTGCACTAGAATAAGAACTTACATTTAAAGGTCAAGAGATATATTCTAGAAACTTTTTACTAATATCCAAATCTGAGAGAAGATTGTAAACCTTAAAAAATTATCACCATTTAATAGTGTTTAAGGGAGCATTTTAAAATATGCTTATTTGCCATGTGTATTCTTTGGCAAAGTGTATGTTAAGGTTTTTGGTCTATTTTTAAAAATCTTTGTTTTGTTTTCATTGTTGCATTTTAAGGGTTCCCTGTGTATTTTGGATAAGAGGCTATTATCAGTTGGGTTGGAAAGATCAAAGGGCAAATGGGAAGATCAAATGGGTTGGGAGAGGAAGAAACGGCAACCCACTCCAGTGTTCTTGCCTGGGAAACTCCATGGTCAGGGGAGCCCAGCGGACTACAGTCCACGGGATCACAAAGAGTTGGACACGACTGAGCAACTTAAACAACATGATTAAGACTACTCCTCTGACCTCAGAGACCTCAGTTACCACAAAACATTAGCCAGTAGGGAATAGGGTCAATTTTTAATCTTTGTCAATCAGTTTTGAAATGTTTAGGAAAGACTATCAAAAAAAGAAAAAAATTCTGAGGACATTCCCTCCTCCTACTTGGGATTCTTTTTTATTTTTTTTTTTAATTTTTGTGCTTTTTTTATTTCAATCAATAAGTATGAACAGCAAGACAGGGACAAACATTGAGCTTTGGTAATAAAATGTTGCTGAAAACCTCATTCCCACTTTAGGACGAATTAAGAGTCTTCACCGCAGTACACAGAAAGAATGTAGAAAACTCCCAGCCACTGACACTGCATTATTCAGTTGTTTTTTTTTTCTTGTGGGGGTTGCTTGTATTTCTATAGTTTGTCTCCTTCAGTTCAACCCTAACCCCAAGAAAGTCAACACACACGTCAAATGAACCTGAATTATTGGGAAGAGTTTGCCTACTTTTAGGACAACTGGACTTACAGAAGCAATATACTCACAGAATGATATATGTTAAGCCCCAGAACTAGCTTCAACTTTTTTGAAGTTAAAAAAAATCTTTAAACCCTATTTAATATTCACCTCTCCAAAGGAAAGAAATACTGGGCCAAATGATTCTTTGTTTTGGAATATTTCAAATGCTGTCCCCAAAACAGTTTTGATTCATGAGATGAGTAAATAAAGTTAATAACAAGAAGCAAAATGTTATCAAATAGCCTCTATTTAGGACAAAGGATGCCCATCTGTCTGTAGTGAAGGCTACACAAGAGCTTAAAAATAATCCGCCTTTGCCCCAGGGGACATCAGGGTACCTCCTCTGTGCTTGGAATGTGAGGAATGCATGCAAGAACCCTGGACTGGAGCAGTGCTGGGGAAGCCTTCTTTGAAAGCAGGCTACAATGGGGCCAGCTGCCACTCGTGACCTTGATAAGCCACTGCATCCGTCATTCTGCCAGGCTCTATGCTGCTCTTGAGTCGCTGAGGTGGCGGGGAGGAAGTTCTCATTTGTTGAAGCCTGACACATCCCTAATAGCATTTCCTAAGTCATAAAAGCAGCAGAAGGCCCGGCTTGGGAAACGGTCCGAGGAGGCAATCTGGCCATCATTCCAGGTCTCCAGTGTCAGTGAAAAATCCCCTTGGAATGGAGCCCTTTCATGTTTTTGCTTTTGTGTCTGCGAAGGGCTTCCTTCAGTTCCAAGGAGATTTCCCTGAGGCAAAGGCCACTCGCAGAAGTTCTCTTCTAGCACACAGCCACTCACCTCAAAGACAGCCACTTCAAGCCTTAGACATCATTTTCTGCTCTGCCCCTACGAAGTAGGGCATTTTCTGGCCCCTACGAAGTAACACAAGGGTCCCTCCATGGGCTTGGGGAGAAAGAATCAGCGTGGAGACAAAGTACTGGTTTCCACATTTATCTTTCAATGCTTTCTTTTCAGACTAATTTGTTAACTGGTCTTTTCAAGAGATGGACACTTTAAAAATCAATTCAAGAAGCCTGGAGACAGGAAGACACCACTGTCTTCCCATAGGTGCTTTTCAAAGTCTTTTGAATAAAGGAAGAAGCACTAGGCTGTTTTCTTCAAGCAAATAATTCATTGGTTTCTGTTACAATTTATTTATTCTCACAACAAGTCTATTGGAAGGTACCACGATTGTCCCCATTTTACAGGTAAGGGAACTGAGGTACAAATAGGATATTTGCCAAAGGCTACGCAGCTTGTAAGTGATGGAGCCGGGATCCGAATCAGTTCTGATGCCTGATCAATGCTCTGAACTGTTCCACTTCTGCTAAAATAAACCTCTACAGCTAGAATAGTTTATTCTATCACTGTATAAGCTCCAATCCTTTCTCCCTCCCAACATGAAAAAGAAAATATCATCTTCATGAAGCTTGGTCTAACCACTACACGTCCTCAGTGCCCCGGGGGACACTTGAGAGTCGAGATACTGGGAACTGTCATGACTGGGTAGGTGCCAGAGTGCTTTTAGCATCTAGTGTGTAGAGACCAGGGATGCTGTTAAACAGCCTACAGTGGATGGGGCAGCTCCGACAACAAAGAGCTATCCAGACCAAAACGCCAGCAACACAGAATGATCAGACGAGAACCCACATGACACAGACCTTTCGTACCCACGTTCCTTCTCTTCACCCTCACTTTCAAATCTACATGCTATGTGCATCCAAAACTAGCTAGGAAACCACCTTTCCTAACAAGCAGCCTTTCTTGCTCTTCCCACCTTACCCCCCTTCATCAAAACTTATTCATGCCGGGTCACCTCTGCATTTTTATTCAGCTAATGCCATCTGTCTAACTCCTGGACAGCCTTCAAAAGCTATTTCTTTTCCACACAACCTGTGGGATCTGAGTTCCCGGACCAGGAATCGAACCCGAGCCTCCTGCAGTGGAAGCTTGGAGCCCTAACCACTGGACCGCCAAGGATTCCCATCAGAAGCTACTTCAAGTGAGGTTTGCCTGAGAAGACCAGCCCACAGTAACTATTTCCTTCCCCTAGAATTTGCATCTCCGGTTTAGAAGTTACAATGCACCACCAACTCACAGGGTTAATAACAATGATCACCCTCACTGCATTCCTCCCATGGGACCTGGACTTTGGACAAACGATGATACATATTTAGGTTCACAAAAGGCAACCCTGATGTAAAGATACTGTCCTCTGTTTTCTCCACAATTAAAACTGAAGCTCAGAGAAGTTAAGGGAGTTCAAAGCCTTCATCCTAAAGAAGCAGAAGAGTCCAGATTCAAATCCACACCCAAGGTTGAGCTCCAGCACCCAAGGAAAAAGGTTGAGCTCTCCTGAAGAAGTCCTATCACCAGGTTCAGGCAACCGTGTGTCTCACACACATCTCCAATTCTCCCAAAATACCTGGTAGAATGTTCAAAATCCACCCACTGGAGGATTCAGTTCAGTTCAGTTCAGTTGCTCAGTTGTGTCAGACTCTGTGACCCCATGAATCGCAGCATGCCAGGCCTCCCTGTCCATCACCATCTCCCGGAGTTCACTCAGACTCACGTCCATCGAGTCCGTGATGCCATCCAGCCATCTCATCCTCTGTCATCCCCTTCTCCCCCTGCCCCTAATCCCTCCCAGCATCAGGGTCTTTTCCAATGAGTCAACTCTTCGCATGAGGTGGCCAAAGTACTGGAGCTTCAGCTTTAGCATCATTCCTTCCAAAGAAATCCCAGGGTTGATCTCCTTCAGAATGGACTGGTTGGATCTCTTTGCAGTCCAAGGGACTCTCAAGAGTCTTCTCCAACACCACAGTTCAAAAGCATCAGTTCTTCGGCACTCAGCCTTCTTCACAGTCCAACTCTCACATCCATACATGACCACAGGAAAAACCATAGCCTTGACTAGACGGACCTTAGTCAGCAAAGTAATGTCTCTGCTTTTGAATATGCTATCTAGGTTGGTCGTGACAATAATGACCTCACTGGGGTTCAGCGGCCGCTCCGTGAATGAGGTTTCCACCACGTGTTTATTTCCCCCACACTTATCTACACCATTCTCTTTGCTTTCTCCTGCTGCATATATTTTTCACAGCTTTATGGAGGTATAATTGACACATCATAAACCGCCCATATTTAAACTGTACACTTTGGAGAGTTTGAAACATATACATGGTCACGAAAGCAACTCCAAAATCAAGTTAATGATCTAGCCATCACCCTTGAAAGTTTCTTCCTGGTCCTCTGCTTTACCATCAGTCCCAGCCACTCCCAGACAACCACTGATTTATTTTTTGGCCTTGCAACTTAACTTGCATTTCCTGGAATTTTAAATAAATGGCATCATATGACACATACACTGTTCCCCCGCCCCCACCCCCGGCTTCTTTCATTCAGCATATTTTGAGACACATCCATGTTAGTGTGTATGAATAGTTCATTCCCTCTCATTGCTGGATATTATCCCATTGTATGACTATGTCACAGTCTCTCCATCCAGATGTTGAGGGACATTTGAGTTGTGATTAGTTGAGGGTTACTACAAATAGTTGCTGTGAACATCCATCTATGTACAAGTTGCCATTCTCTCTCTTTTCCCACCCCTCCCCTCAACTTATTTATTTGGCTGCATTGGGTCTTAGCTACAAAATGCTGGCTCTTCATTGTGATGCCCGGGCTTTCTCTGGTTGCGGCGAGCAGCCTTATTTGCCCCTCAGCATGTGGGATCTTGGTTCCCCGACCAGGAATGGAACCTGCGTCCCCTACACTGGAAGGTGGATTCTTAACCACTGGGCCGCCAGGAAGTCCTGCCATTCTCTTTTAAATTCATTCACACCCAGAGAAACACTTTGCCAGATCATAAAACTGTGTTAAATTTTGAACCCTCTTTCCAGCATACAGAAATGGAGAAGAGAAACCAAACCATGCTCTTATTGAGCATATGTTGCAGAAATAGCTAGAAACATGTGCTTCCAGGAAGGTGGTGTGTCTTGCCATTTGGACCCATCCCTTAGCAATCATTTAACCTTACTTCACTTTCCCGATGAATAAAATCAAAGTAACGTGACTTCCTTCCTAGGACTGTTGTAAAGATTAAATGATGATGACTACATACTATCATAACCTTGTACCCAATGTATAAGTACTCAATACATGTGGGATAAGATTACTGTTAATATGAATATCTATCGTTAAACAATGACTAAGCCTCCCCATCACGCCTTTAAACAGAGAAAAGTGAAAGTTTCAGTGCCTCAGTAGTGCTTAACCCTTTGCGACCCCATGGACTGTAGGCCACCAGGCTCCTCCATCCATAAGATTCTCCAGGCAAGAATACGGGAGTGAGTTGCAATTTCCTTCTCCAGGGGATCTTCCTGACCCAGGAATTGAACTGGGTCTCCTGCATTGCAGGCAGATGCTTTACCATCTGAGCCACGACAGAATTCCTGTTATTTCTGCCAAATTCCTCTAGACTGATTTTTACCTTAAGTAATCACTCAACCACTTCGAAGGCAGACAGTAAACAAAAAGAGGATCTAACGGAATGCTTCTCATGGTTTTATAAACCATGTCTTCTTTGGAGGAAAGAAAAAAAAATTAATAAAAGTCTCAGAAGAGCTGACACATTGTGCCTAAAAACACACCCAATGGAAGCTTCTTTCCCAGGTCTAACAGGACAGAACCAGTGAGAACGTGTTGCAATCTTCGAACCTGTAGCTCTCTCTGAGTCTCTGAGTCACCTGATTATTCACTCAGCAGCACAAAGGAAATTAATGGATTTAGTGAAACCCATCTAGTTCCTATGAAGACTGTGATAAATGCTTCATGTAACTGATTTACTTACCCCACACCTCCCCTCCCCAACTTACCCAGCCCCTAATATCCACCCCTTGTACCAGCACATGTGCAGGCAAGTCTAAAAAGGGAGTGTTTGAAAGAGAAGCAGCTGGCCCCAGGTAAAGAAGAAACGTGTGTGATTTGAGCCTGGGTGAGCATCAGCACGTCAATCCTAAAGAAAATCAACCCTGAATATTCATTGGAAGGATTGATGCTGAAGCTGAAGTTCCAATACTTTGGCCACCTGATGCCAAGAGCCGACACACTGGAAAAGACTTTGATGCTGGGAAAGACTGAAGGCAGGAGGAGAAGGGGCAACAGAGGACGAGATGGTGGGATGGCATCACCGACTCAATGGACATGAGTTTGAGCAAACTCTGGGAGATAGTGGAAGACAGAGAAGCATGGTGTGCTACAGTCCATGGGGTCGCAAAGAGTCAGACACAATTGAGCAACTGAACACCAGAGCATCTACCAGGAAGCTGGGAAAGGAGCCTGGAGTGAGTGGTCTGGTCCAAATAAACAGTAAGCTTTCCACAAAGAGAGGATAGGCACCTGACTCAACATCGATGGAATAGAAAAAAAAAGAAAGATCAGCTAGGACAGGACAGATTGTCAAGGAGCTTTACTAGAGAAGAGAGCCTAGAGGGGATCTCTGTGTGAGTTTCCTACCCTGCCTGGGAACAAAGCAACTGGTGGGCTTGGCAGGTGTGGTTGGAGAGCTTGGGAGGCTGACTGTGTCAGCCTGGAGGAGCACACTCCTCAAATGACAAGTCAGCTATGCCTGGGGCCAAAGAGCGCTGGAGAGACAATTTCTGTGGTTGTTTAATCGCTAAGTCATGTTCAACACTTTGCGACCCCGGGGACTGTGACCCACCAGGCTCCTCTGTCCATGGGATTTCCCAGGCAAGGATATTGGAATGGAATGTCATTTCCTTCTTCAGGGGACCTTCCTGACTCAGGGCTGGAACCCACGTCTGCTGCATTTGCAGGCCGATTCTTTACCACTGAGCCACCAGGGAAGCCCCAGAGGTGCAACTTAGTTTCTTCAAATGGGCCTTGGGACCTGAAGCAAAAATATCCTCAAGGACACTCTTTTCTGACCACAGCACATCTGACCACAGCTATAGGATGGCTTAATGCAGACATGGCAGACAGACTAGCCTATTCCTCGAGTTTATTTCCACCCCAAAGCCCTGCCTTCTCTAAACAACCTCTGTGCTTACGCTCCCAATTTGTGCTCCCACTGCAACACCTAACCGCCTCCTCCCCAGAGCATTTACCATAGTAATGAGTGTATGTATTTATTTGTATAATCATTTGATGACTGTCTGTTCCCCAGCTGCAGTGTAAGCTCTGCTCACCACTAAACCTTTCAGCACTCAGCTCAATTCCTAAGGCGCAGAACAGATGCTCAATAAATACATGGTAAATTAATGAATGTGATGAGTCGAATTCACGCCTGTTCAACTTCCATTCTTTTGTTCTGCACCTGGGCCATGACAATTAGGCAGCCTTCCCACTGAGTACCTAAGAGGGCCAAGTACCCAGGTCAGTGCCCAGAACGTGGAGGAATTCACTGCTCCCTTAAAATATTCAAAATGATCTGCACCTGAGCAAACCACTGTCTCTACTCAGAATGCTTAGCTGTTTGGGGAGAATGTTCCTTGAAGACAGCACATCTCTCTACACTACTACATCACACAACCCTCCCCTCTCCCACATACACACAGACATCAATACACACCAGAACATCTAACGTCAGGAGGAAAGATGGAGTTTGGTCACTTTTGCAGCAAGCAAAACTGATGAAAATGCATCTACCAAATTGAAAGCAGATGATAAGGAAAAACCTGGTTGCGGCGGGAAGAAATAAGGAGAGAAAACTGGTTGCTGTGCACTAGGTAACTTCCAAATTAACGTTCTAAGGATTGAAAGTAATTTCCCTTATCTTGTTCAGCAGTCATGCTGCCTACCAGTCAAGAAGAAGTAGCCAACTTTTCAATAAGAAGCTGAAGTATCACCTAAAAGCAGCCCACACTTTGGCAAAAACTGCCAACTTCAGCCATAAACTTACAAACATGCTTCCCTCAACTGCAAGTATGCGATTCTGTAACAACTCTGTAGTCAGACAAAGGGCAAATTAGGAAGCTGGAGTTCTCATTTATCCTTGCATCTCCTCAAATGGAGAGAAAACAATTATCTCACGGAAAGGTTGAAAAGCAGCTGACATCTAAGACTGTTTTGAACTTATTTTGTGTGAGAATTTCTAGAACTGAAATTTCTCTCTGAAGAGGATTATTGTATCTAATTGATACAAAATTCTTTCAACATAAGATAGTCAAAGACCCATAAAAGTCTCCACTGAAAAGCTTTTGATGTTTGTATTTATAGCAAGATATAGATTACACTGCAAACAAATTTAGATAAATACATAGATAAGTGTATGGACGTGGATCAGAATGAATGGAAATAGATACTGATGGATGGATGAACAGTCTGACTGATTGACAGGCAGACAAAACTATAAGGTAGCAAATTTATGTGTGTTGGCCCAAAGCAAAACTGAATTCAGCTTCCCTCAAACTAACCTTCAAAGCTCCCTTTTCCCCTCCCCTTCCTACATCCCTACATTTGCTTCTCCCAGATACCACCTCCTTCTTCCAACCCACCAGACTCAAATTTTCCAGGAAGATCAGATAAAGCAATTAACCTTAATATACATAAGGATGACTCATAAAATGCTGGAAGGATCCTAAACAGAAAGCACCTCCTTTGGCCTGCCAAAAGCAGGAGTCCCTAAATCTGCTATTTCAGTTCCTTGTTTCAGAGCAAGAAGTCTTTTAAGGGCAAAGGAGAGAATTCAGCAGTTCTCAGTACACACTTCTGAGGATGGAGTCATTCCTAGCTAGTCACAGGGGATGCTGACGGTACATGGGTCAACTTGGTTAGCTGGGAGCCCCAATTTGATAGAACACCCTTCCCACTATGCTCCAGTGATAGCTGGCCATATGAGGAGCTTGTATCAGATTTGGAAAGTAGAAGTGAAATTCAGTCCATGATTCTCAGAGGGTCAATAGACAGACGGAAGGTGCCTGGTAGGGCCCAGCATGTCCTTGGTTATGCTCTCACATCTTTGTCTTCCCAATTTGCCCTACTGAGTAACAGTGGCTACCACTAGACACTTGACTGCAGACCCACAGAGGTGGCAACCACAACAATTTTTAGAGAACTCTCATGGGCTTCCTTGCTATGATCCCTTTTTAAGACCAGGTAGAACTTTCTTAAATTCCTCTGTCTCCCCCGCCACCCCTCAAGGCCTTCGCTTCTCTGATACTCAAGAAACAGCCAATTTCTATTAAAAAAAAAAAAAATCCTTCATCCCATAATACTCACCATGGTTCTGCTTCTTTGTCTGAAACTTATTTGATAAATAAGATAATGCAGAGACAAGACCTCAGTCCACAGCCCCTGTGCCTACTACTGATCCACTTATAATTTCATGCTGATCCAGTTATAATTCATGCAACTGGGACACAGGGACCAAAAACTTGTTCATTAGAGAACATGTTTCTATAGCTCTGCACCCATGACCCATCCAAACACTAGAACCACACTGAACCCCTGCAGCTCTTCACAAAAATCAGCCTCATCCCTGATGGCTCTCCACCAGTGCCCTAAGACAGCCAAGTTTCCAATATTTTGCAACTCAACAACTCTTGAGCAATAATGCCTAAGTGACTTCCTTCTTACCTGAAAGATAAATCTTTCTCAGATTCCATCTAGTCAACTACCCGTAAATTCATTTATCAACATGCCTTAAACCAGTGGTCACAAGCTGGGTTCCTGCAAGCTGATTCTGGCCCACAGGCATGTTTGGTTGGGCCCCCTTCCCTCCGCCCACCGACTTTTTCAAATGGTTGAACTAGTTTCAATTTTTGAAAATTGGGAGATTTCCTCTAAAATTCCACATTTCCATCTTCTCCTGAAAGACATGATGATCTTGTCGTTTCTCCCATCCCCACCCCCGCACTCCTTCTGCCCCAGCCCCACTCTCCTGCAGGGCAACCACCTCAGCTCCCACCCTGTACTCCACTCACAACACCTGCTAGGGCTGGGAGAACTTCAAGATTGCAGCCAGCAACATGTGTTCTTAAGCCACTACTCAAGGGCCTCGCAGGCTCAAAGAGATTACCTTTATATGATGTTTAAGTTTTTCCAGTTGTTTTAACCTAGGATGTTTCTGAGTTGGTGACCTGTGGTTTTGAGGTGTCTTGGCAGGTAAGGGTCATTAATATTTGGGGTTGCTAAAAATGCCTGCATTTTCCAGGTCCTAATATAGCACAGCCTTCATGTCAAAGGGGAGGTGATTAACAGGTACATACCTTGTGCAATTAGCAACACGTCCAAGAACAAGATGGAACACCACCCAGCTCAGCTGCCCCAGGTACAAATCACAGCATCAGAGTCCACGAAGCACACCTGTTATTCTTCACCAAGGAGAGCTATTTGATGAAAATACATCTGCTTGTTATTATCAAAAATACTGCTTGGTATCATTTTCTCCTTCTTTACATCATGAGGTGAGAGGAAAAGCAGAAACGGCTACACAGCGGATGTTCTCAAGCAAACATGATCTTCAGGCAAGATGCCTGAGCCTGAAACAAGGATCAGCAGCAGACATACACGGAAACTCCACAAAAAGTCCGTCTGCAAACTGCGGCCGGACAATTGGGGGCAGTTACTTCCCTCCTTGCTGCCCTGGCTTCCTCGGCTAAAATCAGTCATTGTAAGAGCACGGTAGTGAGAATGAAATAAACCTTGCCTGCAAAACACTTGGCAGAGGGGCTGGCACACACATTCAATAGAGCTTCAAATTACTGTTATGTTTTATTATTATCAACACAGACAATTCATGCCAAAATTAAAAGCACATTCAACCAAAGCTGGGAAGGGGATTCCTTGGCAGCCACGCCAGTGAAAGAGAGACATTTATAAATCAAGAGTCTATAAGCTGAGGGTTTTGTGCAATGCAATTTGGAAACTGTTTGTGTTTGGTTCCGTTCAAGAGTAAGCAGCAACTACGTCTCCTAGAAAATGTGCTAATAAAATTCTCCATCTGTGTAGACTTGTGGTGTGGCTCATTGCACACCTAAAACCATTTCATAACCCACAAGGTTCAATACCCCAAGCTTTCTACCCAAATGTTCAAACATAAAGTAAGATAAATTCCCCATGACGGGCTCAGTTCATCATAGGGTGGGGGGCAGGACTGACTAGGTCTCTGGAGAGTCTAAGAAGCTAAAGGAGGCACATGAGGTAAAATGCTCTTATGTCTAGTTGATCAGCCAAATAACATCAAAAGATTTTAAAAGCACAGGCCGGTTTCTAACAAAAAGTCCAATAAACTGAGTTCTTCATCTACACAGAAGATTTGGAGATCAAATATTTCCATTCTGTCTCTCTCAAGATAAATTAGGAAAAGCAAGGACATTATCCGCACTTTATAGGACAAAAATCTGAGTAACTAGGTAAAATGAGAAAATGCTTTGATTGGATTTTAAAGTTTCAAAACTCCCGAGTATTTTTACCTTGATAATGGAAAATAACATTCCACGGGAAATAGAGAAGAAATGACTTATAATGGTTGTTGCTGTTCAGTCTGCCAGTCATGTCTGACTCTTTGGACCCCATGGACTGCAGCACACCAGGCCTCCCTGTCCCTCAGCATCTCCCAAAGTTTGCCCGAGTTCATGTCTATTGCATTAGTGATGCTATCCAGCCTCATCCCCTGACGCCTTCTTCTCCTTCTGCCCTCAATCTTTCCCAGTATCGGGGACTCTTCCAATGAGTCCAATGAAAAGATTCCTGAAAGTCTCTTGGACAGCAAGGAGATCAAACCAGTCAATCTTAACAGAAATCAACCCTGAGTAGTCATTGGAAGGACTGATACTGGAGCTGAAGCTCCAGTATTTTGGTCATCTGATGCAAACAGCCGACTCATTGGAAAATGACTTATAATGATAGAGTTTTATTTTTTAAGAAAAAATTCATTAAAACAACAACAAAAACAATTCTCAGGTAGCACTCATTCATTTTTAGAGGTTACTCCAGTTCTTTGGCCACCTGACGCAAAGTGCCAACTCGTTAGAAAAGATCCTGATGCTGGGAAAGGTAGAAGGCAGGAGGAGAAGGGGACAACAGAGGATGAGATGGTTGGATGGCATCACTGACTCAATAGACAAGAGTTTGAGCAAGCTCCAGGAGATGGTGAAGGACAGGGAAGTCTGGTGTGCTGCAGTCCATGGGGTCACAAAGAGTCAGACACAACTGAGCGAATGAACAACAACAAAGAGACATTTACACTCTTCCACTGATTTTTTTTTTTTTTCAGCTTCCTGGTCATGATGGTCTCTACTTCACAATCCTTCCGCTGTTGACTTGGGTTCCAGGAAAAGACCATTTGGAATCAGCTAAACTATTCCACTGCAGGTCATTCAATGCCTTGCACAATATTTAGGCAGAGGGCCAGTATGTGTCAAGTCCTGACTGGCCTATAGTTCCAACGATAAACTGTATCCGCGGGAGAGAGGCAGACTTGCAGACACAAACTCCCAACACAGGACAAGTCATGCTTTACAAAAGGCTCCCTCAAGGGCTCAGGAAGCAGAGGAGGAATTGACCGGGTCAGCATCACCTGGGGCATGACTCAAAACTCAACAAAGTGAGGGCAGGTGACCCAAGTCTACATGAATCATCAGAATGTCACCAGCTGGAAGAGAAGGAGGGAATTCTAGGGGCATTCAAAACAGAAAAAATAGCATGTTGCCAGCCTAGGGATGTGAGCCATTCATGAGTAACAGAAACAAAAGTGACCTGGGAAGAATGATTTGGACCAATTTAGAAAGAATCATGCCTCAAAGTGTGATTTTTTTGTTATTGTTTTTGTCTCTTTGGTTTTTTGCCTGAGGCAGGTACAGAAAGCTTTAAACAAGAAGCTGGTCCAATTGGACCAGTGTTTTCAGGAAGAGAAGTTCTATATGTGGACTGAGGAAAGCAAGGAAACTGTATACTAGACTACTGTCAAAAATAAGCATGTATGGGCTTTGCTGGCAGCTCAGAGGTAAAGAATTCGCCTGCCAATGCGGGAGAACACGGGTTTGATCTCTGATCCAGGAAGATCCCACATGCCAAGAAGCAACTAAGCCCGTGCCCCACAACTACTGAGCCTTGCTCTAGAGCCTGGAAGCCTCAGCTATTGAGTCCACTGCTGCAACTACTGATGCCCACGCCCTAGAGCCTGTCCTCTGCAACAAGAAAAACCACTGCAATAAGAAGCCCAAGCACCACAACCAGAGTGGCCCCTAGTCACCACAATAAAGAGAAAAACCCACGCAGAAATGAAGACCCAGGACAACCAAAAATAAATTATTAAAAAAAAAACCAATGTACAATTTATGCTGCTTGCCATTTTTCTGCTGCCTATCTATCCCCTCCACACTCAACCACCCCCATAGCTATCACTAGGTTATTATAATTTCATAAACTCAAAATAATATGGAAGCCTAGCTTTCTGGAACATTAAAGGTACATGCAAATATGCAAAACAGAAGCAGAAAACATCTCATACCTATCTGAAAGGAAAAATCCACTGCTAACATTTGACCAATGATAGAGCTTTGTTTCTGTTTTTTTTTTTTTTAACTTGAGTTACTTTTAAAACTTGCCATACTGACAAGAACAGATTAAGTAGAATTTTTTTTTCTTTGAAACGACAAAAGATGTTAGAGATTAAGCAACTGGCAGTTATAGTAAAAAAAGAAAAAAAAAATTCAAGTTCCCTTTTAAAACAAAGAAGTGCTTATATGCTTAGTAACTATAGCGCTAATCAAGGCAATCACACATCATTCAAAATTATCACAAACCCCTATTTTCCACTGCAGTTCATCTAGGCATTTTTGTATGAAAGGTGTACACCTCAACAAGGCTTGCCATGATGTTAATGAAAGCAGCTACTTAGTTATTTTCCTACCTCTCCACAAAAGTGAATGAGGCATGTTCCCAAGCTTTTGCGAAAGCGCTGATCACACCATCACAGTTTGGATGGAGTTGAAACACAGCAATTGCTGTGACTACCAGGTTCAATACATTTGCCGATGGTCCCATCACAGGCAGATGTTTTGCTCTTCTGGGTCTTAAAAACAAACTGCTTGACTCCTCTGGAGGAGTCTACTTAACCAGGACAGACTAAATACCCTCTTAGAAATAACCCTGCAGAATTTGCTACAAATTCTGGCCTTCAGTTTCCAACTGACCTGGCCCTGTGAGACCACAAGTCCAATTCAGGAGACTGTTTTGCTGTAGGTTTTATTGAACTATTTGCTCCTCAGTTCTTATGTTACTATTATTGTGTTACTCTTATTACACGGAGACAAAAAGTATACACTTAATAAGACCAAGTGACATGCTTTTAAATATGATTTTAAATGTGCCTCCAGATGAAACCTTTGAAAAGGCTCTCAGTTCCCCCGGAATCAAAGAATAACACTCCATAGACTCTGTAGAGTGGACACAAGCAACTAAGAGGCAACAATGAACAGACCAGAGAGACCAGGACTATCATGATTTCACAAAGCTGTGTCCCTTCTCGATTTCTTCTCCAGCTTCAAGTCAGAACGTTTTTAAGGGTTTGAATTCACAGTCTTCCCCAAATGAATCTAAGAATCTGGTACATGTTATAAAACTACCTACTTGTTAAGGCATTGGGGTGGGAGTGGGGAATGGGTGGGGTGGGAGAAGAACTCTGACATTTGAACTTACACCTTGCATATTTGCTAAAGAAAGGCTGGTTTTAAACACAGATTTTGCAAACCAAGCACCACCGAAGATAAGTGTTTAAGAATTCTAGCATATCTGTGTATAGAGAAAATTGGGAAGATAACATTTGGTGGGTGGGCATTTTAAAATACTCCTCTTGTCCCAATTCTTTCAACTGGATGGTGGGGTTACAGAAAGAGGTTGAAGTCCTTGCACTAATTATCCACCTGACCTTGGACATGTGACTAAAATCTCTATGGGTCCCAGATGTCACTCTGGGAAAAAAGGAAAGTTCATGAGAGAAGGTAAGAAGAAACTGGACTAAAGATTCTAAAGACAACTCTAGGTCTAAATCTAGTTCTAATAAGGTTACCAGCCTGAAATGTCCTAGAAGTTCTTCTTCACCACACTTGTTTGAAAATTAGATAATTTTATGGGTGTGCTAATCACCTACTTGCAGATGGAGCTGAACTTTCTGAAAAAGTTTTAAAACTAAAACCTAATATCCTAGATGCTTTGCCAGCTAACATTCGTTAGATAAATGTCTGTTCATAAGTGATACAGCCACGTGGGGAAACTGAAGCTTCTATCTCTGAGTCTCCGGTAGGTTGTTATGCAACGTGGTCATGATAATCCTCTCCCTCCACGTAAAGATCTTGAGAAATCTCCTTCTTTGATGACTCTGGGTGTAGCCAGACAACTTGCTTGGACCCAAAGAATGCAGTGGAAATGACACTATGAGACTTTCAAGCCTAAACTGTGAGAAGCTTGCAGTTTCCACTCATTGTCCTCTTAGGACATTGTAGCCACATGGACCAGTCTGGGGCTTTCTTTCCTCCTGGAGTGTGTTAAAATCCCACCAGCACAGAGTCTGGTTCTCAGCAAGTGTTCATGAGATGGCAATTCTGACTCAAGACATAGCTTAGACTAGATGAAAGAAGCAAGGAAAAAGAGAGATGAGAGGACTTCCCTCTCATTCCCTGGTGGTCCACTGGTTAAAAATCCACCTGCCAATGGAGGGGACATGGGTTTGATACCTGGTCCAGAATGATCCCACCTGCCTTGGAGCAACTAAGCCCGTGTGCCACAACTATTGAAATGCTGCTATTGAAACGTGCTGCTGAGCCTGTGCTCCACGAGAGAAGCCCCCATGCGCCAAAACTAAGAGAAAAGCCAGAGTACAGCAACCAAGACCCAGCATGGCCAAAGTATATAAATCAGTCAACCTGGAAAAAAACAAAACTATAATGAACATTTTCTTAAAAAAGACAGCAAGAGACAGAATGAGAGAAGCCATATCAGCAGAAGGGAAGGAAACTCTCCAGAGCTCACTGGCTGTTTCCTGACCAATAAACTGTCCAGTGTGGGCCCTGCACATCAATGAGGCTAGCTTTAAACTAAACGCTGGGGACTTCCCTGGTGGGCCAGTGGTTGACTCCATGTTCCCTATGCAGGGCTCCTGGGTTCGATCCTTGGTCAGGGAACTAGATAATGCATGCTGCAACTAAGACCCAATGCAGCAAAATAAACAAATAAATATTAGAAAATAAAAATTAAACTAAACTGTACACATCATAGCTAAGGAAAGTGGTAGAGACAAAGGGGCTTCATCCTAGACCAAAGCAGTAGTTAGATCAATACTAACTGGAAATTACGGACATTATCCTCCCCCAATTACTAAAATTGCAAAACAACTATCCTGAGATGTTATCTCAGCAGGGTTAAGGCCAGTTACATGCTGGTTGGTTTTCAGAAATTACACTTTAAATCAGAGACCTTATCTTGACACAGGCTGCTTCTGCTAAACTCTCTCTTAGCTTGCTAACATTTGTGTTGATCCATGATTCATGAGCCCCATGCTGTAAGCATTTCAGGGCTGGATCAACTGAGTGACAACAATGAAAGGCAAGTAAATCACTGATTTCTTCAGTGTGGAAGGTGAGCGTAAATCTCCAGCTACAAGAAGCCACCACTGAGGCTGTTTTTATAGCATTTTCTGGAACAACAGTGACTATACCTCTCTGACTGCTGGAGCTGCCTCCCACCCCTTGCATTCCCATCTTTACAAACACTCTCTCATTTCATCTTCATAGAGATTTTCATGGAGAAACCATTTTCATTTCGGAGCTAAGCAAATTAGTTCAGCAAGGTTGCATGGGGCTAGACCCCAGGTCTGGCTGACTCCAAATTCTGGGTTCTTAAATAATGTGGTCAGTGCTTGTTATTGGCAAAAGAAAGCTCAAAAATGTAGATACACTTCTGAAATCATACCTGTCTTAAAGAAAGATCATATTAGATTTTAACTATATGTTAAATGGTCTGGTTAAAGTAGTAACTAACATTAAAGATAAACAGAAATTGGCACTGATAAACTTGCATACGTTTACCAGATAAACCTGTATCTGAAAAAAATTGCCTCCTTATAATCAGCAGGATATGTTCCAAAAATATGTCATTCCAAGTGCGTGTGCCTGAAAAACAACAGACACTGCTTAGAAAATAATTTTTAAAATCATCTTAAATGATAAACATTTTTCATATTCCATGGACAAGAAAGAGATTTGTCCCAAAGAAGAGCAATTTGCATTACTGCTATCACTGTTGTCATTTTGCTGTTGTTATTTGTTCAGTCCAAGCCAAAACTGCAAGAATCCTTGCAGCTTCCAAGTCCTGCCCTCTTGGAACCCTGTTGGCATGTAAATACGGCCAAGCTAGCCTGCTGGGAAGGGATACCCACAGATGTAGCCCACCTCCCCCATGTACTGTATCCAGCTCATAGCAAGTATCCATTAAACAGCAGTTCTTTACTGAGAGAAAGGCTTTCCAAGTGGCTAAGTGGTAATGAATCTGCCTGCCAATGCAAGAGATGCAAGAGACTCGGGTTTGACCCCTGGGTCAGGAAGATCCCCTAGAGTAGGACATGGGAACCTACTCCAGTCTTCCTGCCTGGAAAAAGCCATGGACAGAGGAGCCTGAAGGGCTACAGTCCACAGAGCCGCAGGAGTCAGGCACGACGGAGTGACTGAGCAGACAGCAGACCGACAGAAATCTAGCTTGCGGTAGGTGGAAGTAGCCAACAGTGAGACGCAACCAGAGAGGGTGAGAGAGGATGCTCCAGAAGCACGCAGCTAAGCCACGGGGATCTTCCCGCTTGCCCACGACTTGTCTCTGCAGCTGAGGTGAACTTCCCATGTGTGGCACTTCACACAAAGTGAGACAACAACCCATCAGCATTTTGAGCCTAAGGCTTCTTCGAACGGAACAAGAGGGCAGTTTCCCACCTGTGACAGACAGCGTCAGTCCCCAATAGCTGCCCGCCCAGGCGACTGCCAGCCCAGTTCCCCACATCTATCCTGTTTCATTCTGACTCCATGTCCTCCGCTCTGCGCTGGCTATCTCAGAACTCCTGCTGGAGACCAATCTTGCAAACCTACCACCCTCTTACATTTACAAATCATAAAAGTTTCCTGTGCTGCTGAAAAGGAAGTGAAAAGTACTCTTTGGCAAAGTCTAGGTGGCAGAGTGAAAATTTGGAAGCACTACAGATTAGGAGTTAGTGGAGACAGACAGGAGGAGACATACGGCAGAAATAAAATAGACGTCAACAAAGGACAACCTATGGCCAAGGTCAGTGCCAGGGAAAAACTTCACAAAACGGTTCAAAGATTCTTTGTAGCAACATCACAGACACTTGAAAGGGTTACTTTAATCTCCCACTCTGTACCATGCAAAGGACTTGGAAATGATTCTGATAAGACCCGGAATGAAAGCCTAGCTCTAGTGACAATATAAGAATTCAATGATCTTTCCCTACAGGTTAGCTATGATCCAGGCTCATTAGAAAGGTTTCTGTGATACTAGCTCATTTACTTCTGACAAAAACCCTGTGAACTAGATGATACCCTTACATACCTGTTATATCCATAAGAATGAGGCTCTAAAGGAAAAATACGTTCATTTACTCAAGCAGGAAATGGCAACCCACTCCAGTAATCTTGCCTGGAGAATCCCATGGACAGAGGACCTGGCAGGCTACATACAGTTCAGGAGATTGCAAAGAATCAGACACAACTGAGTACACCACAGACAGACAGATGACCATTTACATACTGCCACTTTTGTCAAAAGAAGGTGTATTTGACTGTTCCTAAAGTTTAAAGTAATCATAAAAGCTTTGGGTTGCTTTTAAACTTCAGCAAACATGATTTATACAGAAATGCAACACTGAAGTTGCACTGTTATCCCAGGAATTATTTTGACGTTTTTAATTTTATTTATTTGACTTTTTTCTGATCCAAGATTCTTAGAGCATCTCATACATTTCCATATGTGTGTTTGTGTGTGCCACAAATGAACATACAGGTGTACACGCATACATACATCTAGAGTAAGCACTATAGCTATTTCAAAAAATAATCTCTTAACACATAGGAAGCTCTCTCTCTCTTTGGACTTTTATTTATGTAACCAACCCCCTCAAATCAATTAGTGTTTGGCATAAGGATATTTTAAAGTTAATGTAACTTAAAATTACTTTCCTTTTAGAAATCTTGGAAAGGGAGATTAACTGGAGGATTACCTATGAGTTTGAAAAATCAAAAGTGAAAATAACTGATTAAAGAAAAATTGAAACTGATCTTCGAAGAAACCATACCATCTGGGGAAGGATTCCATTTTTGGATTCCAGAATCAATGCAAATATAAATAATCTCTTAAACTGAAGTCCAAACTAACTCTTTTATGCCTGCTAAGTGTAAATTCATTGGAATCATATTTTATCATGTAGAAATAATATACTGAAATCAAAGGAATGGTACCTATCAATGCAGTTAAGCAGGGGAAGAAAGACACAAGGCTGGAACTTTCTGGTAATCTCCCTTGACATAAATTAAACTGAAATTACTTACTGCAAATGGAAGTTAAGTGTGACTGTTCTCTCAACCCAGCTAGAAAAGAGATCTCAAGAGGTCCAAGCACTAAGAAGGGAAAAAAGACTCTACATAAAACATCCAATCTAAATATAAAACCATATAAAATATTAAACAGCAATTTGAATGTTCGTGAGGCTGTTTGAAAACCTCCATTTGCGATCTGACCCTTTCAAACTAAATCCTAATTTATTTGTTTTGAAGTAGCTTTTATGAACAACTGCCTCTCATTTCAGTCATGTAAGTGGGTGCTGCAAACATACTTAAGGTGTGAAATTTAAATACATAAAGATAGTGTCAATAAAAAGCTACTTCAGTCTGCCAAAGAGCCCGTCATTCAATTCCTATAAATTGGTAGGTAGTGCATTTTGCAGTGTCCGTCAGCATTCCCATCCTTAGAACAGAATAAATAAATGAAGAATAAATAATTGTGCCAGCACTTGGTTCAGGAGCCATCTTGATAGACTGCCATCTGATGATAGGATCTTCAAGACAATGTATTAATATGGAGTGAAATTCCATAGTTCTCTGTGCGGTGACACACACTGCGATGGCACGTTGTTCTTTATCATGGGCAGGATTACAAGGCAGGAGTTAATGATAAGGTGAGTTTCTCCTGTTAAAATCTTCAAGACAAAGAGACAGCTTTGTTTGCATGTGTTTTCCCAAGAAATGTAAGTCAGGTGGTGATGATTACCATCACTAATGGTGGAAAGTAAGGGTAAGAAAAGGACTGTTTGATGAATGAAGGATGACAAAGGCTAAAAATAACTCCACTGGAAAATGACATGATTTCCGCCTGCTACAGGAACTCTTCTGATCCCTGTCCTATTCGGTCCTTCCATCTGTCCATTCCACAAACATTCCATAAAGGACAAATATTGTACTTAGGCCTGGAATTTTAAAACTTATCAAGTCAGACATGTTCCTTTTCTCTGCAATTCTAACATTTCCTTTGAGCAGAGAGTGTGATAATGACATTGTTATCATTGCTTTCAATAAAACAACAGTCTCCATCCCTTGACAGCTTCCCTGGTGGTCAGACGTAAAGAATCTGCCTGCAATGTGGGAGACCTGGGTTTTATCCCTGGGTTGGGAAGATCCCCTGGAGGAGGGCATGGCAACCCATTCCAGTATTCTGTCTGGGGAATATCTATGGACAGAGGAGCTTGGTGGGCTGCAGCTCATAGGATCTCAAAATCCTTGGGCTTCTAGGCCTGACATGAGGAGGGTGATGTTGTTTCCTTCCTCATTCTGGTCCACTACCCTACTTCAACTCAAAGAGTTAGATATAACTGAGCAACTAAGCATGCATGCACACCCATTCCTTCAGAGACTATTGCAGAGAAGGTATTAGAATCAGAAAACAATCCTGCCCCATTTTACAACTGAGAACATCTGACAGGTGAAGCAACTTGCCCAGGGTCTTAGCTACACAGGAAACTAGGTAAAAAAGAAGCCAGGATTAAAAATTCAGAGTCTCTTTTCAGAATGCAACTCGTCTCTCCCTGCCTACCCTTCTAGCAAAAGTGTTGGCCACTCAGTCGTGTCTGACTCTTTGCGACCTTTTGGACTATAGCCTGCCAGGCTCCTTTATCCATGGAATTCTTCAGGCAAGAATGCTGGAGTGGGTTGCCATGCCCTTGTCCAGGGGATCTTCCAAACCCAGGGATCAAGCCCAGGTCTTCCGCATTGCAGACAGATTCTTTACCATATGAGCAAACAGGTTATCAAGTCCTGGCAAAAGGAAGAAGCAATTAATCAGAGCTCTCATCTGGCAGGTATGAGCCTCCCCACCTTGGTTTCCTCATCAAAAATTGGAGACAAGAAACATATCCACCTCTGAGGTGTGTGCAAAGGATCAAATTAGTCATGATCAGTTCTTAGACCAATCTGCTGACATACAGTAAGTACTCAGAAAAATGTTAAACATTATCATTGCTTCAAGAAAGCAGAGAAGTTTCAATAGCAGTGAACAGCCTCAGAATAGAGAGCAGAAACTTGTTCCAGACATCAGAGATGTTGTAAGACAGGCATTTCCCCCAACCATCTGCCTATACTCTGCTCTTCCTAATTTAGCATTTGATCTATGTTTCCTTGGGCTTCCCAGGTGGCACTAGTGGTAAAGAACCTGCCTGCCATTGCAGGAGACATAAGAGACAGGGTTCGATCCCTGGGTTGGGAAGATCCTCTGGAAGAGGGCATGGCAACCCACTCCAGTATTCTTGCCTGAAGAATCCCATGGACAGAGGGGCCTGGTGGGCTACAGTCCATGGGGTTGCGAAGAGTTGGACTTGAATAAAGCAACCTAGCATGCACACTCGGTGTTTCCTTACATTGTTACCTAATTGTCTGATCCAGCAAGATTCTCACCTACTCCAAGGGAGAGACTTCCCCCACATTTGTTTCTATCCCTCTTCCCTAAACCCGGTGACCAGATCCTCCGCCGACTTCTTAACTTCACGTCAATTAAAACTTGCAGGGATTAACTCTTAAGGAAAACAAAACAGGAAGAGATGGAAAGCAATGTGGAAACTAGTTTATTTTAGAGATGGATCTAGCTATACACGTTTTCTGTTCATCCAGCCTAATCATATCGACATCTGTTCACAAGTGTGCCAAGATTTTAGCAAGGCATTTGAAAACATCTCTCCAGTCCGCCTCATGGCTTGATAAAAAAACCAAAGAGGAAAATCCTTAGAGGAACTCTTACCCAAAGGGATCTACTCATGGGCCCATGTCAATTCAAGGCAGGAAGGTCCCAAAGATGAACTGAAGGGCTCTCACTCGCCATTGCTCTGTCAACATCGCCACCAAAGATGCAAGTGGGTATGCTGACAAAATCGGAGGGAGGTCTGAAGCTGAGAAAGAGGAACTTGCTAGATTTTGGGGGCAGAATCCAAAATTATCTCTTCAGCTGGAATTTGGGGCCAAATCTATTGAGAAGAAATTTAATCTAAAGATATATGTAGTTAAGTCTACTAAACAGGAACAAGGAGGATATGTTTAATTAGAAGCCCCTGTAGAAATCTTTCAGAGATTTTAGCTAACTGTAACCACACAGTGAATTAGCGAGCTAAGGTTACCTGCAAGCTAATGGATTCAAATTTTAGATTACCCAAAGAGAAATGAAGCAATACTCTCATCAATTAAGCAGAAGGTTGTAGGCGTTCATCAGAGATAATAAGCACTTAGGATCCAAGATCTAGTAAAAATAATTCATTCAAGAGAAAGAGAACCACTCATATCCAAAGCCTGTCATATACTTTTCTAGCTTTTGCAGGTGAATAAGCTCCTGGAAGGTAAATCGTACTTGAGTTCCCATTCATTTCCTCCATGTGCATTCCTATGGTTGATTCACTGAACTCATCAGGTAACCATTACCACAAGCACACTCCTTAGAAGGCAAACAGAATGATTTCATAGGAGCCTGCTACTGCTACTGCTAAGTCACTTCAGTCATGTCCGACTCTGTGCGACCCCATAGACGGCAGTCCACCAGGCTCCCCCGTCCCTGGGATTCTCCAGGCAAGAACACTGGAGTGGGTTGCCATTTCCTTCTCCAATGCATGAAAGTGAAAAGTGAAAGTGAAGTCGCTCAGTCGTGTCCGACTCCTAGCGACCCCATGGACTGCAGCCTACCAGGCTCCTCCGTCCATGGGATTTTCCAGGCAAGAGTACTGGAGTGGGTTGCCATTGCCTTCTCCTCATAGGAGCCTAAGGGCAGACTAACATAGACTCCTATAGCATTTGCTTGGTGACTAAGCAGCCATTTTTATTTTTTTTCCACTTTGTAAGAAATAATCCCTGGATATCCCAAAATAAAGTTGACTTACAGAGCCGGCTCCACTATGAGATTTACAATAAGTTTCACTGGGAAAACTAAAAGATAAATTAGCTGTCACTCGAATACTTTAGTTTGCTAGGATGTCACAACATCTTTTAATAGTGTCTGCAATTAAAAGCAGAAGGAGGTACAGTGAGTTTCTACTGTCAGACACAGACGAAGTGGGAGAGGTAAGGTAACCAGTGAAACACTCTGCCCTCTGGATCAGGAAGAAATACGGCTTCTGTGGTTAGTGGCTAAAATCACATTAACAAGAACCAAGAGTAAAGTAGGATCCAACAGGTAGAAGGAAGGAGAGGTCCAGGATACACCAAGAAAGTGAAAAGTCAAAAATGAAAGTCCAAAGCCAATAAAGAAAATCTAAGTTCATAAACTCTGTAGCTTTTTAACTAATGCAAAAAGACCTGTATTTGTACATATAAAGGATAAACAGAATCTAGTTCAGTACTTCTAACATTATTCCATTCTACCAAAATTAATAAAATGGGAAAGATTTAGAACCCATGAGAATTTTTGAGACCAGGAGAACTTTCAGAAAAATGAGTAAATGTGTATAGTGACATTAATTACAACATATAGCTGATATTTATCAAGCAATTACTATAGTCAACTACTACACTGAAATTCTGCATGGATTTCCTTGTCCAAGTTTTCAACAAGCCTTTAGGGCAGGTACTGGAGATCACAGGCATTCTCACAGGCGGGACCTCACTAGCAGAGGGAAGGGACTGCAGGGCCCTTAACGTTCCCCTACAGAGAAGGATTTAACTCTTCAGTTTACTGTGATAGATCCCTGCCTTTGGGAGCCTCTCATTTCCCAGGCCCAGGAGGAGACAATGCAAAAATGAAAAGGAGGAAGGGATGGAGGGGAGGATGGGGTCACGGTGAAATGAGGAAATACCCTAAGTAAACGCTGAGATGAGAGGAGGGAGGGAAGGAGGAGGGTAGGCCCAGAACCGCTGTAAACCTCCAACAGGAAAAGTGCATTTTTCTGAGATAACAACCGCAAAGTTCAGAGGTTGCTCTAGGCGTGGTAAATCTTTTAGTGTCTTCGAAAGTCATTTTCTGTCCCAGACATTCATCCTTTTTGCGGCTGCAAAGAGAAAGGGACCAGCGACCCGTGCAAGTGTCAGGAATGCATCCGAGGGAGCCCCAGCGAAGTTGCAGGGCAGCTATTGTGCTTCAGTGAAGTTCAAAGGAAAAGACCTTCCCGGGGGACTCGAGGCGGCTGGGCTGCTGCTGCGCGAGAGGAGTACGCGGGAGACCCGGCGGAGGCAGAGCCCTGCGCAAGCTGGTCCCCGCAGCACCACCGCGCGCTACCTCGAAACGGACAGCAATTCCAGCAGAGAGAGACCAAAAGAGAGAAGGAGGGGGCGCCAAT